>JAQQSK010009482.1:0-13070 GCA_028658325.1 Potorous gilbertii | reverse complement strand
ATAAATCTTTGAGGAACTATGCAAAGGATGAACTGACTTGAATTATCAGGATATTGCTTTGACAACAACCCCAAGTTCAGTTCCTTTCTGAGGGGAGTCAAAACAAAACATTCATGAAGTGGAGGATATTAAGACCGAAATGGGAAAAAAGACTTCACCAGAGAGGGAGGAAAACCATGTTGATTTTTAATAAACTATTATAAGTACCTTCACATGATTCCTGAAGCTTTTAGGGACTTCTGAAAAACCATCAGAGATTCTCCCACCCCATTCCCAAAGACCATAACACCAGAAGTTCTGGGGAACCATTTGTTTTCATGTGTTTCCCATATTCCCTGTGCACACACCCGAAAGTTTCATTCTAGGCTTTAAGTCTTCTTTTTAAAACAAACAAAAAAAGAAGACCTAGTTCTTCTACCCTGGTTGTTTCTAATGCCTTTTGTGACTTTATATTTTGGGGTCTCTGGGTCTCCCAGAGATTTTATGACTTAGTCATAGGCAAAAAGTCTCCTACTTTGTGCTACCGGGATGAGGTTGGGATTCAGAAATTTTCCTAGAAAATGAAGAGAAGAATTAGATCATACTATATTGGCATGTGACATAGACTAACAGCAAATAGAGGCACCACTCCAAAAATGAGATTTTTTGACAGTCATTTAAATCGATATTCATTAAGGTCCTACTCTATACAATATGCTCTTCTTGGTACTCAGGAAAATTCTATTTGCATAAATAGAATCTAATATTGTGTATACATATGTAGTAGATTGTCAGAACCCTGGAAGTAGGGACTATGCCATTTCAACACCCCCCACCCCAGCCAGGCCTAAACCAAAATTTTCTTGCTGTCTACATCAAGATGACAGTATAGTGTGGTAGAAAGATCCTGAATAGAAGCTTGAGTATGAATCCTGGTCATGTTTCTCATTGCCCAAGTTGTGTTTCCTCTCTGACTCTAAGTTCCCTGACCCATAAAATGAGATGATTGGGCAAGATGACCATCATTATCCCTTCTAGTTCTGAATCCTTCATGTAGGATAAAGAAAGGGTGAGGCTGGAATATACTATATAATACTACTAGTGTTTGGTCCTGGGTCTTCTTTCCTTCTGTCCTCAGGGTTGAGATGCTCTCAAGATGTGTCATTCAGGGTTGTGGCTTACAGAAGAATCCCTCTACCAAGGACTTAGAAATTGGAAGAGAAAGTGATTCAATTCAAGGAACATTTATTGTGTACCTGCTATACATATAACCTTGTGCTTGGCATTGGGAGAAATAAAAGAATCAGATATTATAGACATGGGTACTTTTCTTACTGTTACATCACAAACAGTCACAATTCATACATGATTTAATAGTCAGTAATCTGGACTATAGTTTACCCCTTAAGATAGGCTCTACCTAAGATACATCACATACATATATATACATATATGTGTATATATGTGTATATACACACACATATACACACATACATACATACACATGTGTATGTAATCAGCAATCATTTCAAATACAAGTTAACCAGGCATGAGTGCCAATATATCTGTTCCCAGTCTGTGTATGTTTTCTCTATACTGATATGACTATATATACTACTTTTAGTGATATATTTTTACTTTTTTTATTTTCAAGATTAGCACATATGAAATAAGATGAACACTTCCATATGCAAGGCAGAACAGAAATACAATTATACATTTAACTGCAAATCTTTGTGCACATTATCTTCAGAAGGGAGGAACTGGGTCACATGGTATGTTGGAGTTTTTATTACTGTAAAGGAAAGTAGAGATAGGAACTGGTGGAATCTTCTCTCTGAGAAGCAGGGACTTAAGTAGAAAAGCAAAATTCAAGGAATAAGAATATTCTATCCTACAAGTAGTCAATGGAATCAGTAAAATGATATCCTCCATTCAGAGAAGAATAGAGCAGGACTACTACCTCCCTTATTCTGGGCACTATCTATCCTTCTTTTAATGGAGTATTAGATTGCATTAGTTTTTTTTAATATAATTTTTATTTGATTTTATGTTTTGAAAATTAACAAGCAGTTATTTTCTCTCCTTACACCATCCCACACTGGCTTTTTTAGCTGCCATATTACCCATCTGAATCATCTTGAGTTTGCAGTCCACTAAAAATCCCAATTTTTTTCAAAGGAATTTTTATCTCTTCAGATCTCTTCTTACATTGTATTAGATATCTCTGCAGAAATATTTTGTCATCTAATGGATTTGATATCCCTCCTAGCTTTGTGCTTTCTACACAGTTTATAAGTATGTTACCTTTACTTCTACTAAAATATCTCATTAAAATGTTTTCTCTGCTGTTCCGTTCTCTTGCCTATCCCTCACCTCTCCAGATCTATTCATTTTTGAGGATTAGATCAAGTCTCCCCTCATCCTTTATGGCAAAAGTCCTGACCATCCAGCACATAGTAGTACTACCCTCATCTAACATCTCCAAGCACTTTGTACCACTGAACTTAGACTGCTTGGTGTTATCACCTGTGTTTATTGCCAAATTGGACTGAGTGGGAAAGAGCACTGATCTGGGAATCTGGAGTCCTGGTTTGAAACCAATCTGTGCCATTTCTACTTGAGTGGCCATGGGCACTTACTTAAGTGGCAAATCATTTAATTTAAATCAGCAAGTCACTTAACCTTTCACTAAACTTCATCAACTGCAAAGTGAAGAGGTTGGGCAAGGTTTCTCAACTCTTTTATATCATCCTTTTGAATTCTGATGAAGCTTATAAACCACAGAATAATGTACTTAGATGCATAAAACAAAATGCACAGGGTTACAAAATAAACCAATCTTGTTGAAACAAGGAAGTATTTTTTCCCACCTAAGTTAATGGACAGCCTTGAATCTATTTGTGGAAGATTTAAGAATCCAGGTACCTAGAGTTAAATATCCTTAGACTTAAGGATCTCTTAGGCCTGTTGTAACTATACATTCATGATTCTATGATGCTCCCCTTAATGTGCTGAGAACTCCTTCAAAGCAGGGACTGTATCTTATTCAACTCTCCCTGAATTGCTCTCAGTCTTCTGCATGATAATGCCATAGGATCATAGGGTAAAAAGCTGAAAGGGACCTTAGAAACTGTCTACTTTAACTCTAATTTTGCAGATAAGGCAAAGTAGAGTATAGTTACAAAGAGAAGGGAGACTTGCTCCAGGGTACAGAGTGCCAATAGACTCGAAAGTCATGGATTGTGTGCTATAGATGATTTTTAATATCAATCTTAGAGTGGAGATAGGGTAGAAGCAGGATCCAAGGACCCATGACATTCTTGTAACCTGCAGCAGGGATGTCTTTTGTCTTATGGTTTGTCAGTCAAGCTGGCAGAGAGTGGAGAAGTTGTTCCCAGAAATCATACCCAGTGAAAACATAAAGTACTGGGTTGAGGCAGCTGTTCAAGAAGGCCAAGGAAGTGACAATTGGACCCAGTTGCTGGACAGTGGTATAGAGGACTTGATGGTTCTTCAAGGAGGAGACGAATTCTGCCCACTGGAGCACATGAAAGGGCAGCCAGCAGAGGAAGAAGGCAACAACCATAGCCATGAAGACCTGAAAGGGCCGACCAGATGATGCAAGTTGATTCTGCCAAAGCTTGACACTTATGAGGCCATAACAGACCACAATGACAACCATCGGTCCCACAAAGCCACACACTGAACGGATGATGATAAGGGCATTGTATCGAGGGATGGCAATCTTTTGCCACAGCTCATAGTTCCCATGGGTTTCATTCCAGACATCATAGTTGTCATAGCAGTAGGTGATACCTTGGTATGTAATTGTGTCCTTGATCATCAGTGAGGTGCCACGGAAGGGAAGGGCCATGATCCAGGCTCCCATGGCCCCAAGGGCTGCCAGATGTGGCATTCGATGTTTCTTGGCCCAAAGGGGCCTAAGGACAGTGACACAGTGGTCCACAGAAAGGAGGGACACTAGGAAGACACTGGCAAAGAGGTTAAAGTTATTCATGGCACCATGGAGCTTGCAGAGAGTCCGCCCAAATGGCCAGTGTCTATGTAGAATCACAAGGGTCTTGTTGAGAGGTAGGGAAAGGCAGAAAACAAAGTCAGCAATAGCAAGGTTGATAAACCACACAGTGTTGACAGTACAAGGCATATGGAAACCAGCCACCCAGATGACAAGTGCATTGCCAACTGGCACCCATGAAGAAGGTTATTCCATAGATGATTATGCACAAGATGTCAAGAGCAGCCCAGCCTTGGTGAGGGGAGTCAACAGCTGTGTCTGATGGTGTTAAGGCGCTATCCTGGGGCAGTATTGTCATGTTTTCCATGGGAAGGACCTGTAATAGAGACAGTTCATTCTTGTTTACCCACTCAGTGCCTTTCACTTACTCCCTCAAATAAGAATTCTGAGGTGCTTATTTCTTTTTCCCATCCTCCAAGTGGTATGGTGAAAAACATGGTTTAAATTCAGTCTATCATGAGTGACTGAAAAGAAAGAGCAAAGGACTCAATAGACCTGACTTCAAGGCTGACTTACTCAGACAATGATCCATCATAGACTAGCTGTATGTCAGACATTATTCGAATTATCTGACTCTGTTACCTCATCTATGAAATAGGTATAATAATCACTAAACTAGTTCATCCAAAGAGAACCAAAAGGGTAGCATGGAGAAAAGCCTTGTTACAACAAAATACTGTATATATGTAAGCTGTAGAAGTAATGCCCCTAAAAGAAGTTAAGAATACATTTGAGGCACTCAGAAGCCACAGATGAAAATAACATCTTCCTTAAAGACTCCTAGAGAAATTAGGGTACAGATTGGTGTAGCTTGAAAGGACCTTAGAATATAGAACATAAAACACAGAATGTTATCTGGAAGGCAAGCATAGTGGTTAAAAGTAGGAAATATCTTAAGGAACACACTTAGACTATGATGTTAGAGCTGCAAAGAGATGAAAAACATGGATGATGGAATTTGAATACAGAGAGCACCTAAGAAACGTGAACATAGAACAGAATAGCTAGAAAGATTGTGAAAAGTGATACAGACCATTTGGACTAGAAGATATTGGTGATCATAGAATCTAAGAAGATTTGAGTTGTAAGGACACTCAGAGAATGAACATGGAATTTTAGAGCTAGAAGGAAACCTAGAATACAGAACATGGAATGGCATAGATGGAAGATTCTTAAAAGCTTAGAGCACAGAGTTGTAGAAATGAAAATATCCTTAGAGCATACATAATAGAGTTTGAGAACCAGAAGGGACCTTTGTACAAAGAACATAGAATTTTAGAACTAGAAGGAATCTTGTAATGCAAAAGAGAAAATGTCATAATAATCTATGCCATCTAGCTACTATATATCCAGAAATGATAATCGTGAAAATAAATAAATAAAAATAAACATTGATTATTCATATATATTCTGATTTTGAAGGAAAAAAAAGTCATACCAGGCTAAAGATATTTCTTTTTTAATTTTTTGACAGGATTACTAATCAAATAGTTTAAAGAAAACTTGCAAATATAACCTATCTTTATTTTAGCAAAGAATTTGACAGTCTCTCCTTCTTTTCTTGTAGAAAATGCCGAGAGATATAAGTTACATGATAATGTGACTGATTGGATTTGGAACTGGTTAAATAACCTATTATTAAGTGACCGAGTTATTAATGGGTTGATATCATCTAGAAATGACTCTAGAATGTGTGTGTCTCTGAGTTCTGTCATACTTTTGCCATACTTTTACCAATAACTTAAAGACAAAGATAGTGTATCAAATCAGCGGAAGATACAAATTAAAACACCTCTCAGGTATCATCTCACACCCTTCAGAGTGTCAAAATTGACCCCCAAAATGGCAAATGTCAGAGGGGCTATAGTAACAAATTCTTGGAAGAGCTGTGAACTGGGCCAGTCATTCTGTAAAGCAATTTGGATCAATGTCCCAAAGTTATTAAATTATTCATACCTTTTGACCCAGCAATATTAAGTCTATACCCCAAAGAAATCAAAGAAAGAGGAAAATGACTTATATGTACAAAATTATTAATAGCCACTTTTTTGTGGTGTCAAAGAATTGGAAACTAGAAGGATGGCCATTAATTGGAGAATAGCTGATTGAGTTAAGTTATAGTAATGTGATGGAATTTTGAGGTGATGAATGATATGATGAAAGAGATAGCTTTGGAGAAAGCCCAGAAAATTTGTATGAATTGATGCAGAATGAAGTGAGCAGAATCAGGAGAGCAATTTAAAAAATAACAACATTGTGAAGACAAGCAGTTTTGAAAGACTTAGAAATTCTGATCTATGAAAGGACCAATCATGATTCCAAAAGATTTGTAATGAAGCATGCTAGCCACCTCCTAACAAAGATAAACTCAAAGTGCTGATGAAGACATGTTGTTTTGGATGTAGCCAATGAGGAATTTTCTTTTAATTAACTATACATATTTATAGCAGGGTGTGTATCTATGTGTGTGTGTGTCTGTGTGTGTGTGTGTGTGTGTGTGTGTGTGTGTGTGTGTGTGTCTTTCTTAATGGGGTCTTAAAAAGGTAAGAAGAAGAAAAGGCAGAATTTTGGTTAATGAAAAACATAATTAATTTTTAAAAGTTTAAATAAATCTGAGAGTCTCTTTGGACCATGAGTTCAATATAATTTAACAGTAAACTCTATTTCCAAAATGCAAATTTGATCATAGAATAAATTAAGAGAGGCATAGGCATAGCTACTAAGTATGTAGAACAATTACTCTGACTTTTCCCTGGTCAGAATACATCTGGAATGTTCTGGAATATTGTGGCTAATTCTGTGCACACATTTTAGGAAATAGTATCTATAAGGAGGTCAATTAAGATATGAAGGGACTTGAGTTTGTGTCATATGAGAATTAATTGAAGAACTTGGGACATTTTTTTCTGGAGTAGAGAAAGCATTAATGAGACAAGACAGCTATCTAAGTATTTGAAGGGCCATTTCTTGGAAGAAGATAATTAATACATAGCGGTAGTAGGTGGAAGGTGCTAAGAGATACATTTCTGTTTAATATAAGGAAATCTTCCTTAGATACACTATGAGTATCTAAAAGTAAAATGAATGTCCTCAAGAGGTGGGGAGGTCCCTCCTCACTTGCATTCTCTAAGTAAAGGCTACAGAATCACTTGCCACATATATTGTTGAAAAGACCATTTTTCCAGGTACAGGTTGAATTAGATAACCTATGTAGGAGTGTCTTTCAAATTTAAAATCTTTGTTTCCTTATTATATAGAAAAGAGGTTGGAGATGGGAGCAAAGATCAGGAAAATAATATTGGGAAACCAATGTTACATAAAACAGAAAAGGTCAATACACTTGTTCCTTCTACATCACAACTTTCCCCATGCCCTCAATCTATTGTGGGTCAATATAATAAATGAAATGAGAATTTGGGGGGAGTTTTGCAGAAGTTGCAGGTAACACTTGAAGGTTAGCAGATGACATACAAAAGGTTTAGAAACTCAGAAATGCACAAAACATATGCATAGTATTATATAATATCAATATATTTTATCCTGTGATACCATGATAATTTAAACTTCTTTTCTGTTAACAAGGGAGGACCAAAGAATTTTATGCGGATTTTCCAGATCATGAGAGGCACCATCCTCTAACTCCCATGATGTGGAAGGGATAACCTTACTATGTTTTGTTTTGAGTTTTAAGGAAAGAGAAAAGAAGCTGTGGTTCAAAGAGAGGGAATAGCCTGCCCAAGATCACACATCAAGCTTGTAGCGTTGCCAGGACCAGAACTTGTCTCATGTCTTCCATTCATTCCTAGGGCATTTAGCAAAAACTCCATGTATTCATTGTAATTATTTGCCTTAAGTCTATGCCCTCCAAAACTTGACAGTGAGCCTCTCAAGGACAGGATTGTTTGTTATACTCCTTTGGCTACTTATAACACAGAGTAAATATACAAGAGATGTTTACAGATTGTGAGGATAATGAGGATGCTGGTGAAAATGAAAATGATGAAAGAAGATAGGTCATGAGTTTCCCTTAGGTTTCTGGATATTTAGCTGAGTGCTGAAAATAGGGCAGTCCCTCTGGAAATCACCCATTCACCACCTTTCCCTCTCTCTTTTTAGATTCCAGATGCATCAGTTCCTGTTCTCCACTTCAAAGATGCCCCCTTCCTATCTATAAAATGTTTCATCTAAGGACCACTTGTTTGCTACCTTTATCCCCCTTCACCTTACCATGTATGTCTGGGTCTCTAGCCCCCAGGAGATAAGTATCTCTTGGCTGCTTCTATTCCATGCCATGTCTTTTTCTGAGGTGATGATACCAAACTGAAGGTTTAGTGCTAAGTTTTTGGAAAGAAATGAGCAAAGAAGACTTGTGGTTTGGTATGATCATCAGGAGCCAGGGTGATGCAAACAAACAGCTGGGAAAAAGAGGAACAGAGGAATAGATAAGTGTTTTAAGATTTGGCTATTATTTTGGGACAGTAACTGGGAGTATGCATGAAGACTAGTAGTAGATCACTTGATGGGTATGGGAAAGATTACCTGTTTGAAGTTATAATATGTTTAGTGTAGCAAATAGCATGCACCCCTTCTCCCCAAATGTTGATAAAGATTATACTGGAGATACTTTTAAAAATATATATATTGATGTACTATGCTTTACCTAGCTTTAATTTTCCCCAAAATTTCTCCTCTCCTCTCCCAGGTAACTATCCCATATAATAATGAATATTTTGCTAGTACTACTTTTAAAATATTTTCAACAACAAAATTTTAATGATGTGATAGGGTACAAGGTGGTCCAGTGGATAGAGCACTGGCTTTGGAGTAAGGAGGACCTGAGTTCAAATTTGACCTCAGATACTCACTAGATGTGTGACACTGGGCAAGTCACTTCACCCTGTTTGCCTCAGCTCCTCATCTGTAAAATGAGTGAGAAGGAAATGATAAACCATCATCCTAGCATTTTTGCCAAGAAAACCCCAAAGGTGGTCACAAAAAGTTAGACAGGACTGAAATGACTCAACCACAATGATATTAGGGTTTATCCTTTAGTTCCATTCTGAATCTATTCTAGAGCTCATCTTCTAAAGAACTTTCCACCTCTGATATTTTAGGTCATTCTAAAACCCATTCTGGTTCAAATACTCTTTGTTCTATTTCACAAAGTGACCTCAAAATCTGACCTTCTATATTTTATTCTCTTGGGTTGCCTTTGGCTTTTATATTCTGTATTCCACGACTGTGTGAGCTCTGTTTTCCCCCAATGGATCATGGTCTCATGATATTGTGTTTTTAGTGATGAGGAAAGTGAGAATTTTCCCCTCTAGGTTTATTGTGTTCAGTAAAAATCACTAAGAAAAAAATCTTTCGGTGTGTAAATTTGAGAAGTTTTTCCCTGTGTCCTATATTACATTCAATTCCAGCACTGACATATTATAATGCCATGAACACCAGTCTGAAACATGGTTATAGGGAAAAGTACACTGGTTTTTGAATCATAAGACCCAGATGTGAATCACCATTTTTCCCCATAGAATGTAAATGCCTTCCAATAAAAGATAAGCTACTTAATGACAAGGAAGGGTTTCATTCTTGGCCTTTTATTCCCTACACATAGCCCAGTTTCTGGTACATAACTGTAGCTTAATAAATAGTTATTGATCAACTGGTTGATTGTTTAATTCTACTTGATATTGTGATGTTGGGCAAATAATTTCCCCTCTCTAGGTCCCAGTTTGCTTATGTACAAAATGAAAGTTTGAACTAGACCATGGCTTCTCAAATGAAATACTTTGCACAAGGAGTTTAAGTGAAGTATGTTTTAAAAATTCTTCATCACCTAGTCTTCTCCCAGATGCAATTTGCTGTCTTCCCCCAAATGAGTCAGGAATATACACTAGAGGGAAAGTAACAATATTAACAATCCTCCAAGATGCAAAGCTGCTTTCTAGACATCAAGTCCTAGGGAAGTAAGGAAAGAGGAGGCGGAAGCATCAGAAAAGAGGAAGGATAGGCACATTCTCAACTTATTGATTGTTAACACATTAATTTGAACTAGGGTCATTGTGACATTCTGGCTACCAAAGAGTAATTTGGTGACACTTGGAGGAATCCATGTAAAAGGTAGGATAAGTAGATTTGAGACTCATCATCATGGAGGTGATCATTGAATCCATGGGTGTTGATGAGTTGATGAGTTCACCTAGGACATGTAGTCTAATCCTCTTTTCAGTAAAGGATCTCCTCTCCAGCAGCATGGTATAGTATATAGAGTGCCATCCTTAGAGTCAAGAAACTCAGACTCAAATTAAAGTCTTTCTTCTGGCATATGCTACTCACTATAACCATGAACATGTTAATGCTTTAATGTCCCAGGTATCGTTCTAAGACTATAAATTGAAGAACAGATAGCTACTTGCTGGAAGCATCTACCTTAGTACTGGAGAGAGTGTGTCAGTAGGCTGCTTTCCATTCATTAGAATCAAGCTTCACTCATATAATCTCAACACTAATTCATAGTAATCTACTTCAAAAATAAGAACTCTAATTTGTGAATGGACTAGTGACCTGCAGTTAGTATCAGAGGGTTCAGGACAGGTGGTCCTTACCCATTTTGTTTTTGGTTCATCTCAACCATATACTCACAAGTGAGATGATTAGAGGGCTCTTCACTGATGTTATAACACCTCAAAGATTTCAAAAGTAGCCACTTGAAGCTGAGGAAGATACTCAGGTCTCAATAATTCTTCTAACATGACTAGATGAGGAGTACTTTGATCTTCTCAGAGTCAGTACCTTACTCCTTGCTGAGACATCTATCATCCACATAAGAGAAGCTCTGTAGACATGGCCCATGGTACTGCAATATCCTAGATATATCACGGTCCTCTTTAAGAACTAAGGACAAACCACACAATGATGCAGTTCAATATATACCTACACACATGCATGCATACATACACATAAATACATACATATATAAAAATACTTGTTTGAAAGTATTCCAAGAGTTATCATGAAGAACAAAAAAGAACAAAAAGAACAAAAAAAATTATTTTTGCTTCATCCCAGAAGGTAAAACAGGAAGCAATAGAGGGTATTGAGATGCTAGCTCAACAAAGTAAAGGACATCCTGACAATATGAATTGACCAAGGGAAGACTAGGGAGGAAGTAAATTTCACATTGTTTGAGGTCTTTGAATTTGCGGGAGGAGATGCTGTGGAGGAGAGTCTTGATCAGTGATAGCCAGCTTGACTACATAGACACCTCCACTCATTGAGTATCAGTTTTCTGATTTGTCTTTTATTGCTGTGTCATTTCAGTAGTGTCAGACTTTTCATGACCTCATTTGGGGTTTTCCTAGCAAAGATACTAGAATGGTTTGCTATTTCTTTTTCTCTGGCTCATTTCACAGATGAAGAAACTGAGGCAAACAGTAACTTGCCCAGGATCATGAAGTTAGCAAGTGTCTGAGGTCATATTTGGATTCAGGAAGATGAGTCTCCCTGACTCCAGCACTCATGAGGGAAATTCCTTAGAATTCTAAAAGTCTTAGAATTATACAGAAATTGAAGCTATTATTATTCTCTCAGAATGGGACTTTTGAAATCTGTCCAATTCATGATTCTCAAGAAAAATTAAAAGTTTTACCACAGGAAACATGTCAATTTTGAGAAAGAAGGAGCTGCTTTTGCTGCCCTCAGCAGGAATACTAGAGCACTTAGCTAGACAAGAAAGGAAGAGAGAGGAAAAGTGGATAGCAGAAGAATGGGTCTAACTCAACCTCTTGAATCAGCCTGAGGGTTTCTGGGAAGAGGATGGTATTGGTCAAATTTTACTGACTTTTTCATTATTTTATTCCTCTAGAACTTTTTACAGTGTTCACCCTTTTTCCAGCCATTTCTACTCTCCCCTCCCACCATCTGCTGGTTAGAGAAATAATTGCACAAAAGGGAAGTGAATAAGGGCCAAAGTTCAGAAAGGGGAAGCAATGGACTTGGGGGAGGGGAGGGCACCAATGAAAGGAAAAAGAAAATACAATGAAAGTCTAGTCATAATGAAAAGACAAGTCACAGTCATTGTGGAAAGGAATCAGAGCTATTTGAAGATTGTGTTCTCTTTCTTGAGAGGCAGCAGGATGTGGAGAGAAGTGCTGCAAGGTTGAGGAACAGTTTAGGGGATCCTGAGTTTAAGAACCAATGTCTTTCTTTTTGTATTTTCGGAAGCATTATATCTTCCTAGGAGACTTGGACTGCAGTTCAGGGCATCTACGTTTGCAGCTCAGCTTTGTAACTTCCTAGATGTGGCACCATGACCAAATCACTTTCTGCTTCTGGGTCTCAGTATCTGGATTGTTCTGGGTTAGATTAGGGAAAGAGGAAGAAAAGAGAATAAGCATTTGTATGGGTCTAGTATTCCAGACACTGTGCTAAGTACTTTACAATATCTGGTTTGATTCTCACAACCCTGAGAAGTAGGTGCTGTTATCTTCATTTTACAATTGAGGAAACTGAAACAGAAATTAAGTGACTTAATCAGATTACACAACTAGTAAGTGTCTGAGACCAGATTTGAATTTGGATCATCTTGACTCCAGGCCTAGCACTCCATCGATTCCACCACCTACCTGTTTAGATGATTCCTTTAAGAGTCTTCCAAGTTCTAACATTCTATATATCATATTCTAAGGTGTCTTTCAGTACAAATATTGCATATTCCACATGCTAAGTTTCCTTTCAGAATTCTGAATTCTCTTCCTGGGATCAGTAGTAATTCTAGTTTGTTAATTCCATTGTACTTTGCTCTGGTTGGACCACATTTGGTATGTTGTATGCAGACTAATCTGCATTTTAGGAAAGCCATTGAAATGTAGCATAATATTGGTTTAGAGTCAGGACGACCTGGATGCAAGTTGCCTCCTGAAACATATCATCACCATCATCATCACCATCATCATCATCCATCATCATCATCATCCATCATCATCATCATCATCATCCATCATCATCCATTATCATCACCATCAATCATCATCACCATCCATCATCATCA
>JAQQSK010009481.1:0-13071 GCA_028658325.1 Potorous gilbertii | reverse complement strand
TAGAGACAAGCAAACAAATATGCAAAAACAAGCTCTATGTGTGTGTGTATAGGAAATAATTGAGAGAGGGAAGGCACAAGAATTAAGAGGAGTTGAGAAACACTTCCTAATAAAAGGTAGGATTTTAGTTGAGTCTTAGAGGAAGCCAGTAGACCATGGACTCCTATAACTTCTCTTAGACTATGTTGTTGGGCCTTCATGAATGAACTTAAGAGTAATTGGAAGTCCTAGATAAACGAATATATCTGGGACGTTGCTTGGAAGACCATAACATTCACAGCCCTATCCAGTGCTGGCCCTTGATCATAATTAGGTCTCATTTAGCAGTGTGCCTGAAATGGTGCACCGTGGAAATTTCACTCATCGCATGCCATGACCAAGCCAATTCCTTTTGATGTGGTACCTTTTATAGGGCAGTTTACTTTTCAACATTCATGTATTGAGTGCCTTCTATGTCTACAACTATGTCTACAACACCATACATAGATGCAAAGAGACATACAAAGGTAAATTAGATACGGTCTCTACACTCAAGAACTTTAACTTAGATACAATCTCTGCTCTTAGGAACTTTATAGACTTTCATAGAATATGATATCTGTGGGAATATGCAATGGTTACTTAATACTAATGCAGCCTAGAATATGAAAGGCACAGAACAGTATGTAAAATATGAGAAAGAAAAGATAATTTCCAACTGGAGAGGGAATCATAAAAATTCACTTACATTGCATATAAAGTCTACAAAGCACTTTCTTCACAACCCTATGGGGTGGACAATACAAGTATCATTAGCCCCATTTTACAAATAAGGAAGCTAAAGCTTGGTAACCTGTTAACAAATCAAGTAACTTGCCCATAGACATAAAGGCAGTGGATATCAATACCAGGCTTCAGTCCCAGGTCCCTCCTAACTCAAAGATCCTTCCTTGAAGGAGTTCAACAGAGAACATAGTGCAGGAGGTAAGGAGAAGGAGGAAGAGAAGGAATAAGGGGAAGAGATAGAGGAGGAGAAGAGGGAGAGAAAAAATGAGGAGAGGGGAAGGAGGGAAGGAGGGAAAGGGAGGAGGAGAAAAGAGAATTTTAAGTACAGGGAATGATGCAAACAGAATCCAGGAGGCTCCTTGGGCCATTGTCCTAACAAGACCCAAGGACAGCTTGTTAAGTTTGTTGAATGACGTAGGAGAGAGTGAACCTATTTTGTTTTGTTTTGTTTCTCTCTTTAATGATCACCTGTAATTAATGGTAGGTAGAAGATCTCACAAGCAATCACTTGTTAGCGTCTCAAAGTTCCTTTATGGACAGTACGCGTCATCAGCATTTTATTTTCCAAGTCAGACTCTTTCTTTAATGAGTGTTCTACTTCTCTCCTTCCCAAGAATTTAGTTTCTATGTCACTGCAATAAAGCTTAAGCCAACCTAACGCTAGCAATCATGGAATGTCTGTCCCTCACAAAGTCCATGAGTACGCAGGCTGCTGCCTCAGCCTTCAAGAGGATTTCTCAGAACTGTTATGATGTTGGTCTGGGCAGGGATTGGGTGGCCTCAAGTGTGGCCCTTTGACCTAAAGGGGGCCACGTGTGGCCTCGAGGATGTGGGTTCCCCACCCCTGGTGGGGCTTCAATGTGAATTCTGAGAACTGTTGTGACTTCTCTTACCATGTTGGTCCCACCACAGGTGGAAGAACTTCTCTGCAATCTCAACAGCATTTTGTCGGATACGGTGAAAATGAGAGAGTTTCAGGAAGATCCAGAGATGCTTATGGACCTCATGTATAGGTAAAACACCTGCGTCAAATGAAAAAGGGACACTGGGTGCCTGGGATTTAGAGGATCATAGGAGTGCATATTTTAAGTTGGAAAGGATAATTATAAAGGCCAAAATATGACCCAGTCCCTTGATTTTACAGATGAGGAAACCACGACCCGTTTTAAGAGGTTAAGTGACTTGGTCAGAGTCATATAGTTAATTAGCATGTGATGGAGACTTCACACTTAAGGTTTTCTTGAAATTACGTTCAGTGTCCTATGTGCTATGTCACTAATAAATAACACGACACATTTTTCTCTGCATCATATTGTCATACATGGGCAAACTGGGGGGAAAAATGAAGAAAAATTTCAAAAACAAGAAATGAAAGGTTTAATTTATAGGCACACTCTACTTTTAAAATGCCCCACTTATAAAATTCTAACTTTGCAAAGGGAGAAAGAGTGGCATTGTGGCAAAAGAGCCAGCCTTGGAGTCCCTTAGATCTGGGAGTTCCATTCCTGCTTCTGACACTACTGACTGTGTAACCCCAGGCAAATATCTTAACTTTTCAGTGGCCCAGGCAAATCTAAGGCTATAGGTTGCCGAGCAGATGTTAATTCACTTTGGTAAAGGGAGTTTCCTGAATAGTCGTTCTCTGTACCAAAAAAAGCCACACAATAAACAACAAAGCAGTAAATGAAATTGACTTTCTTTTACAAAACCAAATTAGCCACATGGTTTAATTCTATAAATAAACTTCCCTAGTAGCCAGTATGATCCCAATTTTTTAAAAACTAAATTTTCATCCAGCCTTTGAAAATATTTATCTAATGCAGAACAAAGTCTACCTAAACTATAACAGCATCTTTCTTATATTCCATGATGTGTTAAAAAAGAGATAATGTATCATCTTTCATATTAGTTATTTGATATATTCTATCCCACATTCAGAAAACACTTAATAGGAACCTGCTAGCATCTCAGGATTGTAGATTTAGATCTGGAAGAGACCTTAGAGCCTTATCAGTTCAGCCCTAACATTTTTTAGATGAAAAAACTGAGGCCTAGGAAGGTGGAAGTAATATACTTAGGGTCACACAGGTTGTAAAATAGCAGAGATGAAATCTGAATCTGGGACGCCATATGCAATGTATAATCCGAGTACCTCTTTAACATCTATTTTAGAAAGTTGCCCAGGACAATGAGAGTTAATGTTACCATGGTCACTGTGTGACCAGTGACCAGTGAAATGAAGTGAAAAGTTTAACCTTGTCTTTATCAGCATTGTTTACCAAGGCTTTTAAGTTTCTTGATAACATCACAGGTCTAGACAAAAATAAAAATTTTTGAGGCACACAACATGGTGCTTGGTACTGGAAGAGACATAAAGATAAGCAGGATGTAATGCATAACTGAAAGAAGCATATGATCTACTAAGATAAAAAAGGAAGAGGGCGGGGATTGGATCAGTGATTACGTTGATACAGAGACCTCCAGCATTAGAAAGTCCCGGCTGATGCAAGTCTGAGATCTCTCTGCAATTTACAATCTTAAAGTGTTGCCTTGAGCACAGGGAAGTTAGGCCCAGGGTCATGAAACCAAGTGTGTGTAGAGGTAAAACTTACCAAGCCTTCCTAACTCCAAGGTTGGTTTCCTATCCATTAAGTGATACTGTCTCTCACATAAATAGAATATATTCATATAACTGACAGGTAAATGTGATACAGAATATTAGAATATGTTAAGGTCATAGATGGAATACAAAGTACTTAGATCAAAGCAAGGAAGGATATTTCAAGTTAGGGGGATCAGGAAAGACTTCATGGGAGAAGCAGTGTTTGAACTAGGTCTTTTTTTAAATTTAATTAATTTATTTGTTTTCAGTTTTCAACAATCACTTCCACAAGTTTTATATTTTCTCCCCCTTCCTCTCCCCTCCTTCCCCAAGATGGCATGAAATCTTATATGGGTTCTACACATACATTCTTATTAAAAACATTTTCACATTAGTGAAGGGCCATCTCCAGTCATCCTGATCTATATCTTGCCACTGGACCCAGATGGCTCCAGAAGAGAAAGCGAGGCTGGGGACCTTGCCCAATCCTCCCTCCCTCACTTAAATCCAATCCACTTGCAAGTCATTTAGCGTCATCATCCTGATATCATGGTCCTCCTTTAGGAACAAAGAACAGAAAACAGAAAAGCAATATACCTACAGACCGAGATGGGATGGTGATAGGGTAGGGTATTCCAGTCACAGGGAAGTAAGACAGGGCAGTGGGAAAGCACAGAATGTGTCATTGTCCTTCAATCTGCCAAGGATGCAACGTACATAAAAGTGACTTCAGTGGAGAAACTAGAAGAGGTCAAAATTTAGTTGAGAGGCTATGAAGAGCTATGGAGGATTTTTAAATAGTGAAATGATATGTTTCAGACCTGTGCAATGGGAAAATTAACCTGGAATCCATTTTGAGTTGGATTAAGAGTTTGGAGAAACTTGAGGTGGGAAGGTCTGTTAAGAGGTGACAGCAAGGATGATGGGAGATTTTGTAATATGTTACAGAGATCAAATTGGCAAGGCATCGCTTTGATCCAATCACATACAGAAATGATAATTTTATAGTAGATATCACATTTTTCTATGTTTAGAACTTTATTAGGCAGCCTTTGTACATGGGAGAGCACACTATGGTCTAGGGCACTGGTATCAAATTCAAATAAAAAGGAGTGGGTGCCACTAAATCATGCATAAAGATCCCAGGGAGCCACATACTGACTTAGTTTTAAAATATAATATTATTTCTGTTTTATCATATTTTTATTTATTTTATTAAATATTTCCTAATTACATTTTAATCCGCTTTGGGCCACACCCGCATATGCCATGCTGCGAGATGCATTTTTGACACCTCTGCCCTAGGAAGTGTTCTTGCCACAAAGCCAGGGTCAAAATAAGTGTGTCAATACACTCGCTTTCTGCTAATTGGAGAGATGGACAAGGAAGGAGGGAATATAAACCTCATCTCAGTAAGGACTTTTCTCCAATCTGTTTTTTTCAAGTTGCCATTTCTTAGAGTGTAATGTACAGGCACACACACGCACACCCATGCATATGTGTAAGTCAGCTGGAATGCTGGTTGTTTCTTCTCTCATTTCCTGGATTCATTTGGAAAATTCTTGGCTAAGAAAACGAACACTGTGTAAGGAAAGAATTGGAAATGTCCATTTTATTACTGTCAAAACCATTTTCCCCCTAATCTGTCTTCAGAATTGCCAAGGGATATCAGACATCTCCTGATCTGAGACTGACCTGGCTTCAGAACATGGCTGAAAAACATTCCAAGAGGAAGTGCTACACGGAGGCAGCCATGTGCCTGGTGCACGCAGCAGCCTTGGTGGCTGAGTACCTGAGCATGCTGGAGGACCACTGCTACCTGCCAGTGGGAAGTGTGAGCTTCCAGGTACGGATCTCATCTGCCTCTTAGTATGGTACACTTTGGTTGTCCCTTCCACAGCTTCACTCTTCTGACCATCCCTTAGGGGTTCCAATCATTTACAGGTGGGAAATGGAAACTGTGGCTTTCTTGAATGCATAGCTTTCCCTTCTTTTCCTTTTCTATGTAGTTGTAAATATATGGTCAACTTCTTCACTTCTTAGTCCATAAAGATTTGTAGGTGTTGGCATTCTCCACCTTTTTGTGCATCAGTAGACAGTATTTATAGGTTGCTATGACCAAAAAGAATCTACCACCTGGTGGCCAGCTCTTTGGCATTAGGCCTCTCCAGATTGGTTGGGGTTGTTTCATCATTTTCAGCCATGTCAGATTCTTCATGACCCCTTTTTTAGGGTTTTCTTGACAAAGATACTGGAGTGGTTTACTCTTTCCATCTCCAACTCAATTTACAGTTGAGTAAACGGAGGCAAACAGGTTAAGTGACTTGCCCAGGGTCACATAGCTAGAAAGTATCTAAGGCTGGGTTTGAACTCAAGTCTTCCTGACTCTATCCACCATGGCTGGTCCTTAAAGAACATACATCCACCCTGGTGCTAGGATTGACTTCAAGGTTTAAAGCTTGCTTTATGGGATTCCTCTGGGAGAGTACAGGATCACCTCTAAATGACACAACTTCAAAGGAAAACTGCTAATGACAGTAGCATCAAGAAGATCAGATTTCAAATCCTACCTGAGATACTAAGTTCCTGTGCAACTCCCACACAAGCTGCTTAACTGTTCTGTGCCTCAGTTTCCTTATCTGTAAGAGAGGGACCCGCTTCACAGGGTAGTTAGGAGGATCAGATGAGATGATATATCTTTTTGAAAATCTTAAAGCACTATATAAATGTTAACAATTGTTAAAGCATAGAATAACCCATCTGTGAGTTAAAGGGATGTCTACCCCAAACATGTAAAGACTTCCTCTGGCAGAATGAAAAGATGAAAACAACTTGTTCCAATGGTCATGAAGATGACTGTGGAAGCGCTTAGAGCTTAATCAGATGGGAAAGATGCCAAGATCATCTACCGCATACCAGACCATCACCAATCCTCTTGACTTTTGTCATGCCACTTGGTCTTTGATAACTGTGGAAGGGAGAAGTGAGGTTGATAACTTTCCACAGCTCTGTCCCACTTAAATCCAATTCACACGCAAGTCAAGACATCACCCCATGATGTCATCTGTCCTCTTCAAAACGAAGGACAAACAACGGAATTTGTTATCCTTAACCTTACAAAAGTATTTTCCAAACTTCAGAGAAATATTTTCCCATATGCCCTTTCTTTTAGCTTCCCTGCCCCACCTCCACTTGCCCTCAGATGCAATTTAAGCTAAACTGATCTGAGAAGGAAAAAAAAAAACTAAAGATAGAACCCAGTCCTCTTTCTAATTGGACACAAGAAATATTTATAGAGAACTGCAGAGTGGTTTCTATACCCTATCAGCGCAGCAGTCAGTTACCGTCAGCCACACCTGAAAGTTGGGTCAGGCCAGGAACCACAGCTCCTTCAAGGTCAGGCATGCCCTGTTGTTACTGAGTGTTTAATAGAATCAGGGAGAAACACAACCTATTTTATATGCACTGTCTTAAAAGAGTCTTTAGAGTGTAATCTCCCTGAAGCCATGAATAGCATGATTACAGTAACTCCTTTGTATAAAATGTATCTCTCTTTAGTCAACATTCTCTGAGTCATGTATTGTTCTTATATGCTTATTTTCTTATACCAGCTCTTTTTTTCTTCCAGAGTTCTTTGTAGACTAAGTTGTTCTCCACCAGGTTTCACAAGGCTGTGTTTATCTCTGCCTCCCTGTTAAGGAGCCAGAAAGATCAGATTTGTCTGTTGTTACAGGTTACTGATGCTAATTGACCCAAATGGTTTTAGAACTCAGCTACTAATTTCACTAATTTTGGTAGCAAGTATGTCCCCAGTTATTCTTCTTTAGATTTTCACCTTTGATACCTGTATTTTTTAAATTAGATCATTTAACTCCCCTCCCCCCAAAATTGTCAAAATGCATGAAATTTTCACATCAGTTTTTCAATCAGATAAAGTAAACAATCACAGAATTGATTTAGATATATTCTCTTCTTATATTGTCCTTTTTTCTCTAAAAAGGCAATCTAAGTGATGAGACCATGGAGAAGCACTTTAAACAAGATAACTTGCAATTCCCAGAAAATCAGCAGTGAATTCCATCCTTAAAGCTAAATTCTATCTTTCTTGTGTTAGATTTTAGTCAATTGTGATGTTCATGTTTCTTCCAGTTTTTGTAACCTCTTACCCAGATTCTCAGCATTCCGTGTAAATATTAATTAACCTCATACATCTGGCCTATGTCATATATTAATTGTTCCAGCTTATGGTTTGCTTACAAGTAGATAAGCCAGGGTGATTTAAAAAAAAAAAGCTCTTTTTATGCAGGGTTTACAAAGCACTTTCCTCCTAGCAACCATGTGAAACAGGATAGTACAAGTCTTAGCATTCCCATTTTACAGATGAGGAAACTGAAGGTTAGGGGGTTAGAGTGCTGAGACTCTAGGCTGAATCTTCTAATTCCAAGTTCCGTCCTCTTCCCATTCCACTGGCCCACCTCTCAGAGTCAGATTTTGTATTTCCAAGTTATTCCCCTCTACTTCTTACAAACAGCTGGATACTAGCTCCTCGATCCCCTATGTCCTAAAAAAGACAAAGAAATGTAGCCCTAGTTTATCATACCTGTTTGACCATTTCATATCCCAGGCTCCCAATACTTCTCTGAAATAAATTCATCTCATATTGATATTTGTGATCTCATTCTTTTTTTCCACTCATAGAAAATATAGTTGTGACTTTCTTATGCATTCTGTTTCAATCTTATTCTGTTCCAATAAAATAAGTTATCAGCCAAGGAAAGTGAATTATAGTTAAATAAAATCTGTAAAGGAAAAAGGAGTTCAAAGCCATCAAATTCCGCAAAGCTGAGTTTGTGGAATTCTGGGCCTCAGGGTGCAATATCTACTTCACAAATGTGGGCCTGGAGGTATTTTTACATACCATTTCTGCTCCTGCTAGCTTTCCAAGGCCAGGAGAATGCTCCTAGAATGTCTTTTCTCTGGTCATAGCTCTAGGCTGTGTAACTCTGTTTACTCCTTTCAAGCTTCTATGGCCAGGGAAGTGGGATATGAAAACAGACCCTTTCTCTTGGTCCTCTAGTTTCTCCCCACATCATGCTCTTATAGATTCTGTTGCCTCCAATTCTGAGACACCATCAGAGAAAAGCTCGGAAAGGACTTAGCAGAAAGAAAGAAAAGTCAGAATTGGGTTAAAGACAGCTTTGAGAGTTTCTAAGAATCTCCTGAGAACCCCTAAACCACAGTATGGTTTTAAGGAAAAATGTAGAAAAAGAAATAATCAGTAAACATTTGTTAAGTGCCTACTATGTATCAGGCACTATTGGCACTCCTATTGTGCTAAGCCCTGGGGATACGAAAAGTGGCAAAAAAACAAACAAAAAAATAAAAACCACTCTGCCCTCATGGAACAAGTAAACAGAACTGTATGTAACTAATATGTAATTAGTACCACAACACTCCATAAGAGTGGCCTTCCTCATTATTACTACCAAGCAATATCACAGGTATTCAACCAGAAACAGGGGGAAAGTGGCAAGATACAGTGTCCCAAAAGTCTTAGTAACAAATTACATTACAGCTATTCAACCAGAAATCAGGGGAAAGGTGGCAATATAGAGTGTCCCAAAAGTCTTAGTGCAGTTTTGAAACAGCTTAAAACTACACCGAGCCTTTTGGGACACTCTATATCTTAGAATAATAGCAATAGTTAGGTTTTATAGGAAGCTTTTAGGTTTGCAACGTGTGTCATCTCATTTGATTCTCACAGCCATCTTTGGGTAGGTGCTGCGATCACCCCCATTTTAAAGAAGAGAGCAGTTCAGTCTGAGGCAGGATTCAAACCCGGTTCTTCCTGACTCCAAGCCGAGCCCTCTAGCCACTGTTCCAGCCAGGTCCTTGTCCCACATCAGAAGGAAAGTCAACCAAAGCTTCGTGGGGTCTTGGATCACCACCTTGTTAGTTCCCCTGGACATTTAACTATTACAGGTTGTGATCCCACCTCTGTGCCCCTTCCAGTTCATTTAGTACAACCCATTGGCTAGTGGGTTTAGACAAAAAGAGATGGTAGACTTCATCTAGCCTCAAACACCTCCTTTTTTCTGAGAGGAAAGTGATCACCATCTCCTCGTTTCCCCTGCTTTCTGCATCCTGTAAGAAATCTTTCCTAGTTTCCCTTTATGCTAGATCCTCTCCTCTGTGATTACCTCTGACTTATCCTGTCTGTATCCATTTAGTACACAGTCCTTGACATGTTCTCTCCCCCATTACATTGTGAACTCCTTAGAAGCAGAGACTGTTTTTGACCTAGCCCCAGCATTTAGCACAGTGCCCAGCACGTAGTAGGCACTTAATAAATTCCTCTTGACTTGATTTGACTTGTTTCAACTGGCCCCTCAAGTTTATTTTATGCTTTGTTTCAGAATATCTCCTCCAATGTCCTGGAGGAATCTGCAGTCTCTGATGACATCCTGTCCCCTGATGAGGATGGCGTGTGTTCTGGGAGGTATTTCACAGAGAGCGGCCTGGTTGGGCTGTTGGAACAAGCTGCTGAACTTTTTAGCACGGTGAGTGACATCAAGAAAAGCCCCAAAGGGTGCCTTAATGTTGAGAATCTGAAGACATTGTTCTCAGTTAAGGGAAATATGACTTCTTGATAATAAGCTCAGAGGTGCCTACTCACCATAAATTCCAAAAGCTAAGATGAGGGGTATCCCAGGACTGGCAAAGCAGTTTGTAAATTCCATTGAACTCTGCATCCTTTCTGCAAGGGATTAGAAATCCTTTCTTCCTTATAATACTACATTATGTCAGCTGTATGGAAGTCTCACTGTGTAGTTGCATTTTTACAGGGAAAAGTCAAGTGACTTGCCAGAGTTGCACAATGAATTAATACAGCCATGTTAGCTTTCATTCCTTCCTAGTCAGTCCAAAAAAATGGTTAGGGACAAGTCATTAAAACATCTGGGAAGGAAAAGGGAGTTAGTACATGTCTTCTAACAAAAAGGTCCTCCCTAGACTGTATATAGATGCACTTCAAAATAGGACCTTCAAGCACCCTGTTCATCTGCTGGACCTTCAGTGTTATTATTTGAATCCAAGGCAAAGGAAAAGTATCTAAACACTATGACAGATTGTTCCCTTATTTATCATCTTTCCCCAAAGAGCTCCCTCAATGATTGACCAATGACCATTTTTTAAGGCTTCACTAAACTTAGCAGACCATATTATATCCCAGGGCAGAAAGAGAACACAATGGAAATAGTGCCAGTCCTAGAGTCAGGAAGACTCATCTTCCTGAGTTCAAATCTAGTCTCAGACACTTACTAGCTAAATGACCCTGAGTGAGTCACTTAACTCTATTTGCCTCAGTTTCCTCAACTGTAAAATGAGCTGGAGAAGGAAATGGCAAACCAATCCAGCATCTTTGTCAAGAAAACCCAAATAGGGTCATGAAGAATCAGACACAACTGAAAACTAAACTACAACAACAATTTATTTCCCTAAGTTTCTTCTTTTTATCTAATTTGTTTTCTGTTTCCTCCTTAAAAACTAAAACTTTTTTCTTTTTGACAGTCTTATATCTCCCCTTTTCTTTTCATCTCCTTTCCTCACCATCTTCCTTCAAATTTAAAACTTCCTCTAAAGGATACCCCGCTTCCAACCAGAAAAACTGGGGGACTCTCCAGAGATTTCTAGGCCTCGTTACCTAAAAATTGATGCCTTCCCTTATTATTACTTTATGGGAGCCTAGATGTTTTCTGACTCCCACTAATTATCATTAATGGTAGAATATATAACACTAATAGGTTCTTAGAATTATAGACAAATCTGGAAGGGACTTTACGTCTCTTTAACCTAACTCCTCTCTTTTTACTCATGAAGAATGGTGGCCTTGAGTAATGACGGCCCAAGTCATACCAGAAAGTAAATAGTAAGGCCAAAATTCTAACCCAGGGCATCCTACACCAAACCCAACATGTTTTCCACTGTACCAGTCTGCCTCTACTTTAGATGGCTCTAATTCCTAGGAGAGATGGAGGGAATGGGCCAATGGGTATAAAAAGAGACCCCAGAGATGGGAAGGCTTGTGTTTAAGTGGCACTTCTAATGCATCCTGGCTGCCAACCCTGAACAATCCGTTTCACTGTTCAGTGCCTTGGGAAATTCTCTAAGAATATAAGCTTCACATAGAGTTACCTCTCTTTACTGGTAGAGTTTCTTCACCAAAAATTTCCCAATACCAGTGAAATGACAGGTGTGAATAAAAAAAAAATCCTTAAGAATATAAAATAAGTACTAGGCAGAGAATAGACTTAGGCATCATCTTAAGCACTGCAAAGTGATAAGCTTGCCAAAAGCAAACCACCATCTTTGGGATACATTGTTTGACAACGATCTTCTAAAATGTCCAATTATATTTAATGTTTTGTTTTGTTTTCATTTTAATAAGGGAGGGTTGTATGAAACTGTCAATGAAGTCTACAAGCTGGTCATCCCCATACTGGAAGCTCACCGGGACTTCAGGAAACTGACCTCAACGCATGACAAACTGCAGAAGGCTTTTGATAACATCATTAGCAAGGTACCTAGGACAGGTCCCTTTGTAAGGCATCCTGTGACCTGGTTGCTGTATTTAGTCATAAATGCTGAAGTGGTTGGTCATCTGTGTCCCCATCCCCTGGAACTTTCCCTCACTTCTTTTTCCAAGGAGTTCTCCTTCATGTAATATCCCATAATTTGTTACATGGCTATCAATGAACGAACACAAATGAAATAGGTACCGAGAGTGTGAAAGGAGAAGTGAGTTAATTAGAGCCTAATACAATATATAATTCATTTTGTTGTTCAAAGAAAATCTGAAAATTGCTTATGTGGTTTGGATATTAGCACCTTATGAGAAACCTTAAGGATCAGAAAGAAGAGTGACAGTATTCAAAGACGCTCAAGAAATTAGTAATAGAACTGAGATGTAATTAAGAGCAAGAACTATAGCTAGTCTGGGACAACCCATTCTTTGCCCCCGAGTGTCAATCTAAGGGGAAGTAATGAGGTACACTCCCTCCCTGGGGAGTTGTACTTGCTCTCTGAGAATGGAATGCTTTCTCCCTCAGCTGCATCAACCACTGTCCCTTTTCCCTACCCTCTAGTTTTCTATCCCTCCCATACTTCTTCAATGTAAACCCACCTCAGTGTTACCATGCTTAGGGTCCAGTCTCAATGCCCCCTCCCCCACCTCGACAGCAAAAACCATGCTCTACAATGCTCTGTCCCAGAATGATACCATCCTCAGTTAAACAGTCCTCTGCACAGGCTACCACCATCTCCCCATCCCTGTCCCTACAATGTTGAATTTGCCCCAAGCTCAGGAATTCTTAGTTGCAATTCTAACCAAGAGCATCTATTTCTTTTATGTTGTTTCCAAAGCTCTTTTTATAAGCCTCAAAACTTGTATGTATTCAGTTGTTTTTATGGATATCTTCTTGATAGTAATCATGGCCATAGTAATTTAATTAACACTACTCCTCTTTATTTGAGAGAAGTCAAAGTGTAAATATGGAGTCTTGCCTTGTATTTACCAGGGTCATAAGCGAATGTTTGGAACCTACTTCCGTGTTGGTTTCTATGGCTCCAAATTTGGAGATTTGGATGAGCAGGAATTTGTTTACAAAGAGCCTGCAATTACTAAGCTTCCGGAAATTTCACACAGA
>JAQQSK010009480.1:0-13071 GCA_028658325.1 Potorous gilbertii | reverse complement strand
TGATGATGGTGATGATGGTGATGATGGTGATGGTGGTGATGATGATGATGATGGTGATGATGGTGATGATGGTGATGATGGTGGTGGTGGTGATGATGATGATGATAATGATGAAGATGATGATGATGGTGATGATGATGATGGTGATGATGGTGATGATGATGATGATGGTGATGATGGTGATGGTGGTGATGATGGTGATGATGGTGATGATGATGGTGATGATGGTGATGATGGAGATGATAATGATGATGGTGATGATGACGATGACGATGATGATGGTGATGATGATGATGATGATGATGACGATGACGATGATGGAGATGATAATGATGATGATGATGGACGGTGGTGATGATGATGATGATGATGACGATGACGATGACGATGATGGAGATGATGATGATGGTGATGGTGGCTAACCTTTGTACAGTGCCTACTATGTACCAGGCACTGCTAGGAACCTTGGAAAGATCATCTCATTTGATCCTCACCACAACTCTGGGAGGTGGGCGTAATTATTATCCTCATATTGCAGTTGACAAAACTGAGGCAAACAGAGGTTAAGTGTCCTGGGTTACAGAGATAGTCAATGTCTGAACTCAAATGCTCCATTCATTGAGTTCTCCTCATAGTAGAGGCTCCATACTGGACTTACACCTTTTCCTCCCCTAAATATTATTAGGTTAAAATACTATTGTTTTAGGTTTGAACTGTTTTCCTTGTTGCCCTTCCCCAAAGGAGGCGTATATTCAAGCTATATATAAAGGCTTTAACCTCTTACTGTCAAGGACTGGTTACATAAAGACTATTAAGAATAGTGAATAGTGAATAAACCCATTTATGCAAGGAGATAGCGAAGAGAAATCAGAAAAGTGATATAGAATGGAACAGGCCAGACAATTCACAGTGGGTGAAATTTCTCAGTTGGAACAATATAGCTCTGCTCAACCAACAGATCAAGTCCCCAGATTCACCCAAAGGAAATGACCTGCAATCTCTAATGAAGCAGGCTGAAAATCAAGCATCTACTATGTGCCAGACTTTTACATGCCTTTTGCTTCTCAAAGACCTTCTCTCTGCATTCCCTAAATAGATCTTGCCCTCATACATGTCCTCTCCAGAAACTGGAAGTCAGAAGAATTTCTCCTCTCCCAGGCCCTTCCAACTCTAGGAACAGAGCAACAGTCATTCCCTCCCTACTTAAGGAAGGTCTTCTGCCAATACCCCAGGCTTCAATGAAGATTTTCTTGCTTTCATCATTAGCACCTCATACTGAGGTGAGTGGGAGAGTCTATCCTTCATTGCTGGCAGAAACCAGATGTTCCCTTAGTAGAATCCTGTAAGAAAATAGCAAGTGCTCTGTATTCAGGAGCGTCCATTTCAGTTACAGATTTTTCTTCTGTTTAAAGGTGGATTTTGTGTAATCCATGACATATTAACCACTCCTTTCTGGCCCTGTGAGTATGAAAATTAACCAGCAGTGTGATATAAACGTAACCTTCTTGCCTGAAATGGCATGCACATCAATGACACCAACTTGGATTATTTTTTCCCTGTCATTAAATCCTCCTATAGCATAGTTTCATTTAAAAGACATGGATATGTCAAGAGGAGAGATTTGGAAAGGTGCTCGGATACTTGAGCAAGATTCAAAATGAGTGATAACAAGAGGCAGGCTCAGAGAAATAGGATGCAGAGAAAAACTCAGAACACGGACTTAAGCACAGAGCAAAGGGGAGGAGAAGAAAACCTTGAGGAAAAGAGGTAATTGGTTTGATTTCAACTTCTATCTCAGGCTCCCCATTG
Source organism: Potorous gilbertii (assembly GCA_028658325.1). Classification (NCBI taxonomy): domain Eukaryota; kingdom Metazoa; phylum Chordata; class Mammalia; order Diprotodontia; family Potoroidae; genus Potorous; species Potorous gilbertii. The sequence continues at coordinate 11,262 of JAQQSK010009480.1, read as the reverse complement.
CTTTCACTTCAAAACAGGATGGTATGGTCAGAAAGGTAAGAACTGAATGGAAAACCTATAATGATGTCTCCTACTGTGAGAAACACTGGCCCTGAAGTATGTGTGGTATGGGGCCATTTAGGAGATTAAGGTTAAGTTAATAAAATTAGACTAGCCTGATTGCTTTCTTTCATGAACACATGTCGTTCAGCCAGTATTGGTTTGGCTTATTCTCAATAGAAATAATGGCTTCAGTTCATGCCCTTGGTAAAGAGCTTTGGCTCACATAGTTCCCTCTGTGTATTTCCCCCTCTTCCTTTGACACACAAAAGTGAAGTGGGACAGTGGATAGATCAGTACAATCGGTACTTCTGACACCCACTGGTTGTATGACCCTGGGCTCTGGGCTCCTTCCCTCTCTAAAAGGCAGAATAGTAGTTACCTGTATGGGTAGAGGAAGTTTGCCCATTAGGGTTTCTGATATCAATAACATCACAGATCTAGTCCCATTCTGTCCCCTTATCATAAGGGGACATGTCCCCCTCATTTCCTAAATAGAAATCTCCTATTTAGCTAAAAGTAGTGGAAGCCTTGAGACAAGGAGAAAACCTTGGAAGCTTATACTTTTCTTGTCACTTGTACATGAGACTGAATTCCTTGAGAAATGATACGTTGTGGTGGGATACATAAACTATTTCAAATCTGGGAAGTCTCTTCTGGGTCTAAGAGTGCAGTGACATCTGGAAATGATAATTGCACACTACCATTTATGACACATTACTAACTCTAGTTGGAGTCAGAATTCAATTGACTTCAAGAGAAACATGACAGTTGGAAGGGGGAATCAGGCTGGTGTGTGTGTGTGTGTGTGTGTGTGTGTGTGTATGTGTGTGTGCACATGCAAGCCTTGGGTACAATAACAACTTCACAGGGTTTGATGAGAAATAAACGAGATGATGTGTATAAAATGCTTTGCAAACTTTGAAGTGTTATGTAGGAATTATTTTTTCTTATTATTACTGATAGAAAAATGAGTCTGCAAAGTTTCGGCCACTATGTAATATTTAAGATAGCTTAATTGCTAAAGAATTAGTACTATAGTATATATACTATAGGAGGTATCAGGTTTAACTAGATAACTTGAAGGGGAGGGCTCTTCATTTTGTCCGATGCCATGCACAGATCAGTACTAGACCCCCTTCGCAGCCAACTGATTTGCTGATATAGACTCCCTATCAATACATCTCAACCCTCCAAGGATAATGTAAGCAATAAGACAGTTATTCTGTGATACATATCTTTAAAGCTGGTTGAATTTTAAGACCAGTTTTGACTAATTGGGGCTAGATATGTGATTGTGTTGACATAGGTAACTCCTAGATGAGGAAGATGCCTCTATCAGCAGGTCACCTTCTGCGAGCCTCAGTTTCCTCATCTAAAAAAATGAGGTTAAGTAGCACCTACTTCATAGGATTATGTGAAGAACAGAATGAATTAATGCATGATAAGCCCTTGGCAAACCTTCAAATTTGTTAATTCTAGGTGCTATTTTTATCGGTTTTGTTATTCTCTGCAACTTATGGCCATAGAGTGTTGCCTAGAATCAGAAATTGAACACAAGTCTTCTTGAATTTGAGGCTAGTGCCCTGTTTGCTCTGTCTCTCAGTAATATTTACATTCCCTACACTTCCCATTCAATCACCTGATATTTAGAGAGAACTTTTCTATCAAGTGATTGGAATGAGGTGACCCTTCAATATGGCCTGTATTTGTTTCTTAAAATTGAGCTATGTTTAGGGTAGCTGGGTGGCTCAGTGGATCAAGATCCAAAATTGGAGTCAAGAAGACCTGAGTTCAAATTTAGCCTCAGAGACTTACTAGCTGTATGACTCTGAGCAAATCATTTAGCCCTGTTTACCTCACTTTCCTTATCTGTAAAATGAGTTGGAGAAGATATTAGCAAACCATTCTAATATCTTTGCTAAGAAAATATCAAATCGTGTGAGTCAGATATAACTGAAATAACTGAAAAACAAAGACTAATGAAGAAGAAAGGTGAAATATGTGCCATGTTATTGGGAAGGGAGATTTTGCATGGAAATGAAGCCCAGCTAGGACAGGAATTACTGCTATTCCCATTCAAACATCCTCAGCTGAAAAGCATATGGAAGCTCCAGAATTGTGAAAAATCCTCTGAATCTTTAGCGCAGAAGGAAAGCAAATAGATCGAAGAATGAGAAGGTGGTCCATCTTAAAGCATCTCTTCCTTGTTCTTGTGTGTTTCATTCTTCCAATAGGAAAAGCATAAAAATGAGAATCTTTTGTTCAGTCTTCTTTTATTAGAGAATAACATTGAGAAAGTGAAAAATGGTCAGAAAATAATTCATTGTGCTACAGAAACTATCCTTTATATTGGTTGCTCCCTCCCCATCCAACCAGCTTATTCTTTTTACCATTGTTTCCTAGAGGAATAAACAGAAAATTAGACTGAAATTTAAAAGATGGGGCCCTTGAGAAAAAAATCAGTGAACTTCCTGTGAAATTCTTTCCAACTTTAAATGTCTGATCTTATAAATTAAAGAAGAAAAGGTGGATTAAAATGTTGATTGTTAAAGGGGGTTTAAGATATGTTTTCTATATGGTATAGTCATTATGCAACTTGTTTGTATTTCTACATTTCATTGTTTAACTGCAGAGCTCTAGTTCTCCTCCAAGATCTCTTTCTGAAAATATTATACAAAGTCAAAATAGTAACCCTTCTGAGTTCCCTCCCTGACTCACAGCAGACTGGCAGCCAGGTTTAAAAGTCCCTTTCCCTTTAAGGATTAAACCCAAAAAGGTTGTAGTTTCTAATAATACACGTGAGGTAGATGGCTCAGTGGAAAGATGACTAGGTCTGGGATCAGGAGAGTTCAAATCTGACCTCAGACAATTACTATCTGTGTGAAGCTAGGCAAATAACCTACTTCTGTTTGGCTCAGTTTCTTCATCTGTAAAATGATCTGGACAAGGAAACCCCAAAACACTCTTTGCCAAGAAAACCCCAAATGGGATCACAAAGAGTTGGACATGACTGAAACAACTGAACAACAGAAGTACTTTGAGCTGAACCTTGGAAACCAAGAAAACCCCAAATGGGTTCACCAAGAATTAGACACAACTGAAATGACTATAGAAATAAAATTTAGTCCTTTTACATTAAGATTTGCAAAATACTTCATGGATATTATCTTATTTAATCCTCTTACCAGCCTGGGAGCTGGCCCTAAGATAAGAAGTTACTAAGTATCAGAGAAAGGATTCTAACTCAGGTCTTCCTGACTCCAAGTTCACTATTGTTATCCACTCTCTCAGCTATCTGCTTTACTCCACTCCCTCTATACTATCAATCAACTAGAATCCTATTTATCAAATTCTAGAAAAGGGTAATAGTAAACAGTTATAGTACCTACAAAAATTTCCTCCCAACAAGGGGATAGGGAGAACCCATTCTGTTTGCATGCTTGAGTAGGCATACGCACACACACACACACACACACACACACACACACACACACACACACACACACGTCCCTGGGAAGAGCAAGTTCCAACCTTTCAACCTCCAAACCAATGAGGTACCTCTGTAAAGAATATGAGTTCTCCAAGACTCCAAGCCCTAGGTATCCTCTTCCCCATTCATAGACTGCTCACAAAGTTCTGCCTAAGCGTAACTTCTCGAGACCAAAGCTAGCATTTTTCTCTGAGGGGTCATGAGGGGTCAAAATCTCTAAAGCTTTAGAGATCCTCAGCAAACAATCTTTCATGCCATCTTCCTGTGCTTCCTCCATCATCAGTTAACAGTATTGCAGCAGACTCTGCTTTCAACTTTGTTGGCCCATATGACCTCTGATGGCTTTGATGGACCTGACTGATCACCTAGATAATGTCAGTTCAAAATCAGAAAAAGAACAGGTCCAGAATCCAGATATAATTTGCCCCCATGATCATATCTGTTCTTTATTTTATAATCTGCATTCACACTCATTAAATTAGATAATAGAAAATGAGAGTCAAGATCTACCTGGTATGAGAAGCCTGGAGGTTATTCAAGAATAATCAATTTTTTTCAAATATTTTAACAAAGTCTTTATTTCAATTATCATTCCAACTTAAACCACAATATCTAATCTGTCAGGGAAACATGGAATTTCTTTTAAAGACTTCCTTTAAATATCCTGACCATTTTACCATGCCTAGAAGGGTTTTGTCAATATTTCAGTAATATACTCCTCTCTACAGGAGAACCTATAAAAATGTTCGTGAAACAATTCCTGCTCACAAGTAGTTTAAATTTAAGTTTATAGGGAATAACAAGTCTGACTGGAAAACCTGAGAGTACATTGGTGAACATGGGGGCTGCATGTTTAGCTCAAACTCGTGGAAAGCACTTTGGAGATTACCAACACATAATTTTATACAGGAGATCTGTGAGGTCCAGAAAGTTGGTAGTCTTTACCAATGTCATACCCTTTTGCCTAGGTCTTTCTAGAAACTGAAACAAAGGACTTTGTATCTGTTGTATCCAGAAAAAAAAATGCTAGATAGTTAATGCTTTACCTATAGACACATGAACCATATTTAAAATGTCTGTTGAAGTTCTAATGCTTCAGAAAATCACCATAGGTTAACTGGAGGCTACACTGGGAACCTGTTGGAAATTTCTTCCACCTGTTTCATGTATCCTGTGTGCCTAGCATATTGCCTGGCATATAGAGGGCACTTTTCAAATTCTCATTGATTGACTGTGACTATAAAAGGTAACAACCACTAACAATCCAATATTTTAAATAAGATGTCCTTCCTCCTAACTCTGATGATGTAGCCATACGTGACTCTTGATAACGATCATAACCCTAAGACACATGGCTTCCTAGTCTATTTTTATGACCTTCAGGCAGTGATGGGGATTTTATTCTGATTTAACTTAGTACCACCAAGATAGTCTTAACCATATTTTTTTCTTAGAAATCTAGCTGACTTTGAGATGGAGAACAGTAAGAATCCTAGAGGAGATACCCAGATAACTAAATCAACCTTCTGACCTCCACTTCTACAGACCTAGTAGACCCAGGTAAAGCCAAGTTATTCTATGGAAGTAACCTGTCAAGTTTCAGAAATAATAATTGAACTTGGGTGTGTAGTGTTATAATCAAGATCACATCTGAAGCACCTATGGCTTGTGCTGTTTGGTAATAAGTATGGGAGAAATAGCAGAGAACACAAAGGATCTGGTCACTTCCCTACCCTCCAAATGATTGCACAGTATACTTTAGATATGCCACATATCTCTCAACTATGCTTTGGGCCAGTGCAGATTTGCCTTCTTCCAAGATTGAGGTACTCACTATTTTACAGTCATCAATCAATCAACAAACATTTTTTAAGCACTTCCTATGTGTCAGGCACTGTGGTAAGCAGATCATAAGAATATCAGCATTAACATCATTAGAAGGATATCAGCATTGAAAAGCTAGGGTGGTTTTTTTTTTGCTCCAAATCCCTACTGATCAGAGAAATGCAAATTAAAACAACTCTGAGGTATCACTTCACAACTATCAGAGTGGTAAATATGACAAAAAAAGGAAAATTTTGGATGTTGAAGGAGATGTGGGAAAACTGGAACACTAATTCACTGTTGGTGGAGTTGTGAACTCATCCAACCATTCTGAAGAACAATTTGGTATTATACCCAAAGGGCTATAAAACTGTGTATACCTTTTCATTCAGCAATACCACTGCTAGATCTATATCCCAAAGATATCCAAAAAAATGAAAAGAACTTATTTATACAAAAATATTGAGAGCAGCTCTTTTGGTGGTGGCTAAGAATTAGACATCAAAGGGATGCCCATCATTTGGGGAATGCTTAAACAAATGGTGGTATATGATTGTAATGGAATATTATTGTGCTATAAGAAATGACAAGCAGGATGATTTCAGGAATAAACAACCTGGAAAAACTTAAATGAACAGTTGCATGGTGAATTGAACAGAATTAGGAGAATGTTGTACACAGTAACAGCAATACTTTTTTATGAAGAATTTTGATAACTTAGCTATTCTCAGCAATACAATGATCCAAGACAATCCCAAAGAACTAATGATGAAGCATATAATCTCCCTCCGGAGCAAAAATCGATATTGACTGAATACAGACTTGAATCAAGCAGTTTCTTACCTTCTTTCCTTCATTTTTTCCTTTCATTCAAATTTTCTTATACAAATGTCTAATATGGAAATATTTTACATAATTGAACTTGTATAACTTATATCTGCTTAAAATTTCATGGAAAAGGAAGGAAGGGAAAGAAAGAAGAATACAAGTTGGAAGTCAAAACTGTAAAAATATTAAAAATTGAAAAAAAAAGATTTTTTTCCTGTGAGGAAGTATCTTGGGATTGTTGCCATTGATGCAAAATATCTCTAAAGCAGTACAGCCTGTTTTCTTACTTATATCCAATCTTGAACCCAGATGGGTAGAGACAGAGGGAAATAATTGAGAAAAATGATGTGTTAGCTTGAAGCTTGTATTTAAATGGTGGTAATGAATTTTTAATCCTTAAAATTGCATATTGTATTAATGATAGCTTTTTTTTAGTTTTGTTGCTTTTAACCCTTTCTTCTTTCAGTACATTCACATTCAGAAAATGCTCTAATTTAGGAACTAGGCAACTAAAGTGTAAAAATATAATGTGCCTGGGCACATTAAATTCCAACAAAAATATTTTCTGGTCATAAAATTAAAGGCAAGAGACATAAGAAAGAGGTTGACTACAGTAATTCTCCAGATACATTGAAAAGAATCTAGTTTTTTCTTGCAGTAGAAAATATTCCAAAGTGTGTATTTAAGAAAAGTTAATAGTGAGTTGATTAGAAAAAAACAAACTTAAATTAATCAAATAACACTTTGATTCAAAAAAATAACTTAAGAACTTAATGCATCAAAATTTCCACTGATTTACAGTTTATTGGGGTGAATAGTGTCTTTCTTGTTATAGACTACAGCCCTTCCATTTTATCCAACCCTTTGGGATAATTCCTGTGCTTTTCTATAACTCTCGACAGAGATTTCACCAATCTGGAAGCTTTTCTCTATGACTTTTTCTAGTATGAGTGTGCCAATGGAATACACATTGATTGTTCATTCGTTATCATCCAATATCATCACATAACAGACTCACCTCCTTTTCTAATCATAGATTTCTCCAATGATGTCACTTATTCACTTGAACTTAGATTATTCCTAGAAATACTCTTTAGTTTTCTTATACTCAATATGCATCTCCAATGACTTGACATCATATGCAACTTTAATGTCTTTGAGATAATGATATTAAAACATTAACAAGTATGCCACATCACCAAAAGAATATTTATACTGAAAAGCTGAGTCTTGCACTAGGTAGTAGATTGGTATGATTAAAATAATATTGCACATATTCTCAAATGTATTCAGTCTACTCCTTCCTCTTCTCCAATTCTATGCCCAGTTGAACATGGTAGAGCTTTAATCATAGCTATAGGATTGCCTGAATTTGGTGGATCATTTGATTTCAGGAATTCTAAGCTACAATAGTTTATGTAAATGGCATAGGCTTTGAATCTGATGTTAGAGTGGTGACTTACCCCTCCCCTCCAAGTTCATGGTGTCAGGGAAGCATCACATTGTGAAATGAGGACTAAATTGGCTAAGATTCAAAACAAAATAGGTCAAAGTTTCCATAGCAATCAGCAGTGAGATCAGGTTCATGAACTGCCCCTGCCTTCCGACTTCAACACAATAAGGAAATTGAGTCCTTGAAAATGTTGTTTTTTTGTCTGTACTCAATTTGTTACTTCTGACATCCCTGTACCAACAGTAGGTGTATATATGTGTTTATGCGTTTACACACAGAGAGACATAGATGACCCATTGTTAAGTGAGAGCCTCTGAAGTGGTGTTTTGCTGTCGTCTTTCCCTTCACAGAACAATCAGCAGCAGCATTCTGTATTTTTGTAAATTCATACAGAATACCACATTGCCTTGCACAGAGGATTGGTTTAATAAACACTGGTTGAATTTGATTTCATTTGTTTTCCAGTTGGGATAGTGTGGCAATAATTGTATCAGGGACTGAATGTTCCACTTGACCATTTTGTTTTTAAAGCTACTGTGCTAGCAGGCCTTGAACTAAAGACAAACAGGGTTGCGCTCTTTCTCCAGAGACTGAAGAACTCCTGGTCGTTTCCCATCAGATACATGGATTCCATCACAGATATGGATTTCAAATAGCATCATGCAAGCTACGTGGGTTGTCTGTATTCTAAAGAATCTTATATATCCCATCCTTCCAAATATCCTAATACAACCTAAAAGACAAAGCTGAGCAAATGCAGCAAAATAATTCATTAGAAATTGTGTTTTGCTGAGGGTTACAATTTTTAAAAAGCAAAACCAGTGGACCAGAATGGACTTTGAGAACCTTTTAAAAGAATCCAAGTTCACTGGGGATAATTTCCTCCCTTGTATTTGATGACAATTGATTCATTGCATTTGGCATCTGGAAAACCTGGAGTGGAAAGATTTTTTGTTTCAAAAATCAAGATAACCTGATCAATTTTGAACTCTGACTTATCAAACCCTCCTCTGTGCTTCTCTTCATTCACTCTGCTGGTCAGCAGAAAATCTCCTTTTTCTTGGGAGAAGCAATTTCAACCCATGAGCTTTCCCAATCTGTCTCTGAGGCCTGGAGTATGTAATAATTGGCCAGAGGAACTCTTCTGCCTCTGCTTGTATCTGCTAAACATTGGGAAATGCAAGCAGCTGCTTGCTTCTCTGGACTTCTCTCCATGGGAACTAAGTCTGTTGCTACCATTTAGTTACAACAGCATTTTTTAAAAGCATCAATCATATAATAATAATAAAATGTATTTAGTATTGTAAGATTTGGACAAAGGTTGTCACAAGTTATCGAGTCCTCATAATACCAAAGAAATAGTTACCATCGTCAACCCATTTTAGAAATGAAAAAACAGAGGCTCAGCAAGGTTAATTGAATTTCCTGAGTCTTACAGTTGATAATTACCTTAGGCAGGATTTGAAATCGTGTCTTTAAATTCCAGATTTTGGAACTTTATTCTTGTAGGTACTTGAGCTATGTAGCACCTTATTTGGGGCTACTACTCAATCTCCCACTGACATTAGGAACAAGTACCGGTCAGCCAACTGCCCTCCCCATAGGGAAACACATGCCCTCCAATGTTACACCACCACTAGTACCATATCCCTGTTGTCATCCTCTCCTGTGCACTGCCAAGATCTGGCTCTTACATTGGTTTAAAGTTTCAAACACCTTGGAAACCAGTGGCCTCTTGAGAGTGGTTTTTCCCAGTGCTCTCCTTTCAAGATGGAAGCAGAATCCATTGGTTTTTACTTGTTCATTTGTTTTACTTGGCCTAGTGTTCCTTAAGTGTCATTGAGTGCTTTAAGATACTGGGAAAAAAGGGAAGCAGACAACTGCAGGCTATATTAAAATGGGAAGGGAATGTGTCTGAATCCAGAAAAGCCACCACACAGAACTGTGACAAGAGTTTTCCTTATTTGTCTCTATTTACCCTCAGAAACCTTTTAGAAACTGTGAGTTCTATCAGGTTCCAGGAATTGCATTAGACAAATCTCCACACCTCATATTCCTATTAGCCATCCAGTTTTAAGCAGAAATTCATGGGAAACTCTAGTCCCAGCATGTAGGTTACAGACAGTTTTCTGAGGGAATATTCTAAAAGTTTTCTCTTTGTTTTCCACTACAGAGGACAGGGCATTTCTTCAGAGGACTTTTTAGTATAATAGGGATAAGGGTTACATCTATAATTTCATTGGTATAAGGACTTCCCATGTGAGTAAAGTCCATCTATTAATATAAATTGGCACATTAACAGAAATTTATGCTCTTAGAAAGTTGCCTGGAATATGATAAAATTAACTGACTTGCCCAAGGTCACACACCTTATATGGACCAGGTCTTCCAGGCTCCCAAATCAGTTTTCTATTCACCATATCAGGGTTGCCTCTCTCTAATATAAAAAAGTGATATGATATAAAACAACAAAATGTTAACATAACATTACAAAACAATACTTACTTTGTACTTTATACCGGATGAAAATCAATGTTACTTGAATTGGAACCATCACTTATCAAAGAGGCTGGGGGCGGGGAATTACTTGTAGCATTCTATAAATAACAGCTATCAGAGAACTCTAAAGAAATTACATTCCTATAAATTACCCCCAAAAGTTGTTGGCTTTCTTTTTGCTGTTGTTTATAAAATAAATAAATGGTTGAGTATATGAATGGTGCTATGGACTTGATTGAAAATAATAGCTTTTATTGATAAAGTGTTTTATGATTATAAAGTATTTTACCCTCCTCTAGTTATACACCCCAAAGCATGTATTGCAGAAGAAATGCCCACACTTGGCAACTTATTGGCTAAGTGAGGTGAGGGAGAAAAAAGAACACAGAATGATGACTTGTCACACAATGTCTTTCTAATGTCTACAGAAAGGGAGGAAGGCCCACAGGGAGCTGGTTTCCATGAAAGGCCAAACATTGAATGACCACTTTTTCCCCTGAAGTATTATACTAAGTTTTGCTGGTTAGGTGATTCTTGGTTTTAATCCTACTTCATTTAAATTCTAGAATATCATATAGCAAGCCCTTCAATTCCATAACGTAGAAGCAGCTAGATTTTGTGTTATCCTGATTGTATTTCCACAATACTCAAATTGTTTCTTTCTGGCTGCTTGCAATATTTTCTCCTTTACCTAAGAAATCCAATATTTATAAGAGTTTTTTTTTTCTTTTTGGGAACCCTTTTAGGAGATGATTGGCAGACTCTTTCAATATTATTTTACCCTTTGATTCTAGAATATGCAGGCAATTTTCCTTGATAATCTCATGAAAGATGATGTCTAGGCTCTTTTTTTTTTGATTATGGCTTTCAGGTAGTCCTATAGTTTTTAAATTGTCTCTCCTGGATCAATTTTCTATGCCAGTTGTTTTTCCAATGAGATATTTCACACTGTCATTAATTTTTCATTCTTTTGGTTTTGTTTTGTAATTTCTTGGTTTCTCAGAAAGTCATTAGATTCTATCTGCTCCATTTAAAATTTTTTTTTATTTTTTTAATAAACTTATTTATTTCACATTTTACATTCATTTTCACAAGATTTTGGGTTCCAAAATTTTCTCCCCATTTG
>JAQQSK010009479.1:0-13071 GCA_028658325.1 Potorous gilbertii | reverse complement strand
CAAATGGGGAGAAAATTTTGGAACCCAAAATCTTGTGAAAATGAATGTAAAAAGTTAAATAAATTTATTAAAAAAAAAACTTTTTCCCCTTCATGGTCTAAAGTATTCTGTAGGTTCTGCTCATTATGCTTTCATCAGTTCATAAAGGTCTCCCCTGTCTCTCTAAATCCACCATGTTCACCCTTTCTCATGGAGCAAAGATATACTTTTACTCATGCCTTGCCCATGCAACACATTGAATTGGTGACAAAACTAGGATTGGTACTAAATTTCTCTAACTCACATTGGGTTAGGGAATAGCTGGGAAATACTTTGCTTATCTGTTCTAAAATGAGTTTACTCCTGTTTAAATGTGCATTATTTCTTAATGCTAATCTGCTATTAGCTTTGATTTGTAGGTGGAAAGGAATATTGCCCTTTGGTAAGAAGGTGATCTATGTTCGAAATATAGTGTAAAAAGAACTGCTTGTTTGGAGTGAATTAGTAAAGTGGTTGAGGAAAAAAAAAAGAGATTACAGAATTTCACATAGACAGTAGTTTTGAATTAATGTTGGGCTGTTTTTCTCACTCTTTTGGTTTCTACCATGAATGCTCAAAACAAGACTAGAGAGAAAGTTCTCTTTCTCTTTCTCTTCTCCCACTCCCAGCAGTTTTTCTTTCATGCTGCCTGTTAGATGGCTAGAATACTGTACACCACTCACTCTGAAATCCCATGGCTAGCTAAGGACATGTTTCCTGGGAGCAATAAAGCTGTTGACATCAGACAAAAGACTACAGGGACTTTGACACCTGGCAAACCTGCTGAAGTATCAGGATCATGAATAAGCTCCAGGAAAGAATTCTGACCTGAAGAAATTCAGGAAGAGATGAAAGAACAGTTCTATTCAAGTTTTGGGATGAAAACCGGGTTGATTTTTTTTTGTTGTTCTGTAGTTTGTTGTGTCTGACTCCTCCTGATCTCATTTGCGGTTTTCTTGACAAAGATACTGGAGTGGTTTGCTACTTCCTTTTCCAGTCTCAGGAAACTGAGGCAAACAGGGTTAAGTAACTTGCCCAGGAGCACACATTTAGTAAGTTTCTGAGATCAGATTTGAACTCAGGAAGATGGGTCTTCCTGACTTCAGGCCTGGCACTCTTTCCACTGTGTCACCTAGTGACCACAGGATTAGATTAAGTGGTGATTAATAACAGTTAAGGATTAATGACAAAAGTACCAAAAATTGTATCTAGATGTTTTCTTTAAAAACATATTATTTTGAAAGATCTACTTTATTCTTTAATCTTTAGACTGAACTGCTATTTTAATGAAGTTATATTTTTATTTTTAAAATATATAAGTAGAAATTGTGTGCAAAAAGTGATATAACTTATGTAGTCAACCTTTTGTAAAAGCATGGTCATGTGGTAGGGAGAGAGAGGGATGAGAGGTGGATAGGTCACATGCTTAACTTGTATTTTTATAATGTTAAAAGGCCCAGAGGGTCCCGGAATTTGGGAAAGCACCCCCAAATTCTGAAATTTAGAAATTCTGAAAGATCATGGATAAGAGTTGCCCAAGATGAAGTGTAGATAGGTTATGACCTATATGCCTTGTGGCAGAGTGAAAGAAAGTTTAATAGCCACCCAATACTACTGGTCTACATGAAAAGCCATAACCTCTTTGTTTTTTCTTGTTACATACAGAAGGGAATTGTTGTTGCATCATTTCAGTTGTGTCCAACTCTCCATGACCTCATTTGGGGTTTTCTTGGCAGAGATATTGGAGTAGTTTTCCATGTCCTTCTTCAACTCATTTTTTGAATGAGGAAACTGAGGCACACATGATTAAGTAACTTTCCCAGAGTCATACAACTAGTAAGTGTCTGAGGATGGATTTGAACTCAGGTACTTCTGAATCCAGGACCAGTGCTCTATCCATTGAACCACCTCATTGCTCACAGAAGGGAAAGCCTACATCCATGAGGAGTCAGTGTGCCATGGTGGAGGAGACAGCCTAGTACAGTGGGAGGAGAATTTCTTCTGGAGTTGGAGATCTGGATCCAAATTCCATCTCTGCTGTTAGATCTTAGGCAGGTATATAAGCCTCCCTAGACCTCAGTTTTCTCACTTGTAAAATAAAGGGGTCTGACTAGTTGACTTCTGAGGTTCTGTCTATCTCTGGATCAATAAATTCTGTGAAATCACAGATACATTGAAATGTCAAAGTATTGATGGAGGAATAAACAAAGAAATAAACATGCTAACAGCTCTCTCAATTAAGCATGTCTGCTGGAAGCTTTTGTGTTGCAATCAGATCTATTTAAAATAAATTTTTCCCTTTCTTGATGGCAGTATATCTGAATTGTAAGCAGAAGTATCTAAGAAGAAGAAAACCAGTCCAAATGACCTGATAGACCCAGTCTGTCAGTGAACAATATTTATAAAGCTTTCACTCTGTGGCAGACACTGTGCTAAGCCCTGGGGATGTGAAGAAAGGCAAACAGTCCCTGCCCTCAAGCAGCTCACAGCCCAGTGGGGGAGATGACATGTAAACAACTATGTACAAACAAGATATATTCAGGGTAGACTGGAAATCATCTCAGGGGGAAGGCAGGAGTATTAAGGGAAATCATGAAAGTCTTGTTGGAAGTGGAACTTTAGCTGGTACATGAAGTAAAGCAAGAATGATAGAATAGGAGAAGAAGAAGGAGCTTGAGAGAATGTCTAAGGTAGTTCTCTCGAATCCATCAGTGAGTTAGGGGGATGTCAACCCCAAGCATGTGAAGACTTACCCCCTGCATAATGGGTGGATAAGAACAATTCATTCCAATGGTCATGAAGTTGGAGAGATTAGAGCTTAGTCAGACACTGAAGATGTCAAGATGCATCCTGGACCATCCTGACTTTTGTCTTGCCACCAGATTTCAAGGACTCTGGGAAAACGAGTGAGCTTGATGACTCTGTGTAACTCTGCCTCACTTAAGTCCAATTCACCCATAAGTCAAGACGTTACCCTCAGGACATCATTGGTCTTCTTTGAAAGAAGGGCAAACAACAACAATGCAATTCCTCGTTTCACAAATTAAGGACCTGAAGCCCAGACTAGAGAAGTGACTCACTTGAGGCCACACAGCTAGTTGGTGGAAGGGCTTAGGCTTGAACTCCTAGGCCAGTCTTGTTTCCATCTCACCATCTGGCAATTATGAAAGAAGACAACAGCAACATATTTGTTCCCAAAGCAATCAACATGACTCTTCAGAGGAATGCTTTGCAAACTGAAAAACATGGAAGCATATGGCATCCAAGTGAAATATAGGATCATACTGGACATGAGAAGAATTTCATGTAGGTTCGGTGACTGGCTCTATGATTGGGAGCACTTTCCTGCTTGGGTGTCCATTCAGTGCCACAGTTTCCAGACATTTACTGAATTATTGGTGAATGTGTCTGTGAATTACTAAGCCCAACTTGACTTATTGAATTGAGCATCCTTCTGAGTAGCTACTGTCAACTAATCTCAAGTAGTTATTGAGCAGTTCCAATGCCTCAGCTACTCTAGAGGATACAGTAGAAGATGAACTCACCCATGTCTTATGGAATGACTTGGAGTTGAACAAAACTGAAGGATGGGGAGAACTTAGATAGATGGAGAGGAAAAGGTAGCAACTCTTAGCCTATGGTAAAAGGAATGGAGGAGCTTAGAAAAGAGAACAGGGAGGTAGAAGTGAACTCAATTAAAAGCAAAGAAGCAAATGGTATTTAGCACAGCGGATATAGTGCTGGGTCTAGAGACTAGAAGAACTGGTTTCAAATATAGCCTCAGATACTCATTATGTGTGTGACCCTGGGTAAGTCACTTAACTTCTTTTTATCTTGGTTTGGGGATAATGATACCTACCTCCCAGAGTTGTTGTGAGAATCAACTGAGATAATAACAGTAAGATACTTGGCATGCTGCATCATACATAGTAAGTGCTAAATAAATATTAGCTATTATTTTCTGTTGAGCATCTGAAGATGTCCAAACTGTGTCCTTTGCAACGATGATGAGAAGTAAGTAGTATAAGGATCAAATGAGAAATGGAAGGTGTTTTGGAAAGCTTAAAGTCCTATAAAAATGTCAGCCATGTATTTTCAGGGTGTCTGGTCCTGTGACTTAATAAACATAGAAAACTTCTAGTGAGGAAACTCTTCACCAGTGTACATCTGCAACTGATCTGCAGCTCTTAGAGAACAGCTTGGGGCAGGAGAAGTTGTGATTTGTCTAGAGTCATACAGCTAGCATGTGCAAGAGTTAGGTCTCAGTCCAGTTCCTCCTTGTCTCCAAGACTGGATCTCTCTAACCATGGTGATACACTACCCCTCCTATAACTAATTTTGAAAATAGATTCATGAATGCCAAATATGCCAAATCTATATGTCAATAGAGACAGACCACTGACTTCCACTTTTGGTGGTGAAATCAATGAATAATGCCCATCTTGCTTAGCACAGAATGTAATGTATAATAAATGCTTAACAAATACTTGTTTCCTTGGGAAGAAGGACAGTGAATGGAAGACTGTAGAACCAACTTAAAGGGGGTGTTATGGCACTAAGTTAAACCATAGATTATTCGTTCAACAAATATGGATTGAGCACTTACTATATCTCTAACCCTGTGGTGAATGTTGAAGAACACATGAGGAAAAATAAGATTTGGTTTCTACCCTCAAAGGGCTTTTGGTCTAGAAGGGGAGATTAGATCTGGAGGTAATTAAATACGATAGAGTTTAGCTCTCAGATAAAGTATAGTATGAGGTTGATTGTGATAAAAGCTGTTAAAGAGGTAGGAGAAAAATGTTGTGGACATGAGAGAAAAATCACAGACTTCATAGAGAATATGGCATTTTAAGTTGGGCCTTAGAGAGTCAGAAGGATTTCAGTAGGTGGAAGAGAGGGAAGTGGGATATTATAATTAGTTTCCCTAAATTTTTAGAAACTATCTCTACAGGGGAGAAAACATTTCACTTTTCTAGGCTCTACTTTCATCATCTATAAAGTCAGAGTTGTGTTATTGTAGAGGTCTTTCCAAGTCTAATATTCTGATTTTATAATAACAGTTTCAAAATTTGAGAGGTAGTGCTATTGTAATTCCTAAGTAATTATACACTATATTTATATTATTATAATTCTATAGCATATAACCATGTTATATGTTATATAAATATATAATTCTAGATATATAGAATTGTCTTATATATAATTACATTAAAATATATATTAATGGTGCAGTGGATAGAGTACTGGGCCTGAAATCAGGAAGACTCATCTTCATGAGTTCAAATCTGGCCTCAGACACTTACTAGTTGTGTGACCCTGGGTAAATCACTTAACCCTATCTGTTTCAGTTGCCACAACTGGGAAATGAGCTGGAGAAAAAATGCCAAACTCTCCAGTATCTTTGCCAAGAAAACCTCAAATAAGGTCATGAAGAGTCAGATCTGACTGAAAAACAACTGAACAACAACAACAAAAATATTGCTAATACGTATGATTGTTAATATATTATTGATATTATATGTTATAATTAATTTATATTATATTTATACAATTATGTAATTATAGCAATTCCTAAGTTCAAGTGCTGTCTCTGACATGCAATACTGGCTGTGTAAATCTAAGCAAGTCACTTAATCTTGCACTGCTTTAAGCAACTCTCTAAAATTGTAAGTTGTAAGATAATGACCCATTGTGGTATGGATAGAATTTCCCTCTTTGGGAGTTCTGTATACCAATGAAATCACAGGTATAGTTGGTATACCAAAGACAATAAATGACACAAACACATGGCAGTAGGAAAGCATAAAGTATGTTTCCAAAAGAATGAGTAGCTCTATATGACATATGGGGGGTATACCACATATATGTATGTATGTATGTATGTATTTATAAATGTGTGTGCATGTGTATGTATGTATTTGTGTGTATACATATGTAAAGATTATATACATCATACATATATAAGGGTTAAGGTGTATGTATATATAAGGGATAGCTAGATGGCACAATGGACAGTGTGCTGGGTGTTAAGTAGAAACAATCATCTTCCTAAATTCAAATCTAGCCTCAGATGTTTACAAGCTACATGACAGTGAACAAGTCATTTAAACCTGTTTGCCTTAGTTTCCTCATCTATAAAATGAACTGGAGAAGGAAATGACAAACCACTCCATTATTTTTCCCAAAGAAAACCCCAAAAGAGGTCATGAAGAGTTGGACGTGACTGAACATGACTAAACATATACATAAATGTATATGTACATATACATACATACACACACATATATAATGTACATATACATATATATGAAAGTATTAGCCCCACAGAATGTCAGAGCTGGGAGCCATCTAGTACTTGCATGAGAATAACCTTGACAAAATCCCTGCCAAACATCCATTCAGCTTTTGCTTGAAGTACTTAAATGATGAAGGAACCAGCTTTCACTGCAGCCTATTCTACTTGAGAAGAGACCTAACGTTAGGAAATTTTCCTTCGTTGTCCCTCTGCAACCTTTATCCATTGCTTTTAGTTCTACCACAGGATCGGATACTGCCAAATGTCCTGATTTTCAAAAGGGAGCTGAAGTATATTTCAAATTATAGGTCAACGAGTTTGACTTCAATTTTTGGTAAATTTCAAAAGCTACGGATTAAGACTACACCTGTGATTTCATTGGTCTGTGTCAGAGACAGGGCTTGAATTTAGGAATTACTGGCTTCATGGTCAACTTCCTATTCAGTCTTCTCTATTCGAGACTAGCTTTCTATTCACTGCCTCTCAAATTTTGAAATTGCATTATTATAAAATCAGGGAATGCTAGACTTGGAAAGAACTTTGCAGTAATACAACTTTTTATTTTATAAATAATGAAAGTGAAGCCCAGAAAAGTAAAGTGTTTTGCCCGCTGTATAGATAGTTTCTAAAATTTTAGAAAGTGAAGCAATGATTATAATAAACCAGTATGGATTCATAAAAAGGACATGCTAGATTAATTTGATGTTTTAAACAGGGTAACTAGAGTGGTGGATTAGGGGAATGGTATAGATTATCTGTATTTCAGAAAGGTATTTGACAAAGTCCAAAGCCTCTCATAATAAACGAGATGGAGAGATATGGATTAGATGGTAAATGGAATGGGAGCCATTTGGCTCACCAGATACAAAGAGTTCTGATTAATGAGTTGCTGTCAATGTAGTGGGATGTCCCCAGTGGAGCGCCTCAGGGTTTTGCCTTTGACTCTCTTCTGTTTAGCATTTTTACAATAACTTCGATGAAAACATAGATGCTTAACAGATTTGAAGATGACATAAAACTAGGAGGGAAAGCTAATATAACAGTAGTATATAACAGAATCATAATCCCCAAAGAACTTGACAGACTGGAACAGTGGACCAAATCAAATTGTGTGTGCTTTAATAGAGATACATTTGAAGTTCTGCATTTGAATTAAAAAAATAATTGCACAAATATAGAATGGAGGTGTTATAGCTAGACAGTGAAACATATAAAAAGACATCAAGGAGATATTGGACTACAAACTCAACATAAATAAACTGTGAAATGGCAGCCAAATTAAAATTGAGACTGATTAATTTTTTTAAAAAAATCATAGTAATATAGAAACAAGATAAGCCATAGTCCCACTCAGTACCCTGCCTTCATCAAACTACATTTAGAATTTTATAGTGTCTATTTGAATTACTATATTTTAGGTAACATTAATAAGCTGCAGATCCCTTAGTGCATCAACAGATACATTAAGTAGTAAGTTCATGCACTGGAGGTATTTAAGCAAAGAATGGATGATCATTCTCAGTGGTATAACAAGACAAGATCCTTTCAAGTAAGTTAGATTCAGTGATGTCTAAGGTCTCAAATAACTTAGAGATTTTACGGTTCTAAAATATCTGTGTTTGAGTCCAATGCTGACCCTTCCTTGCTATGTCTGTTTTTGTTGTTGTTGTTTAGTCAATTCAGCTGTGTCTCCATTTGGGGTTTTATTGGCAGAGATACTATCTATACAGAGAAATGGTTTAGCATTTCCTTCTGCAGCTCATTTTATTCATGAGAAAACTGAAGCAAACAGGGTTAAGTGACTTTCCAAGGGTCATACAGTTAATGTATCTGCGGGCAGATCTGAACTCAGGAAGATGAGTTTTTCTGACTCCAGGTCCACCATTCTATCCATTGTGCCATCTAGCTGTTACATAATTATGGACAATTCAAGTAGTTCAGTTAAACTCTCTGGTTCAAAGATGAATAATAATCTTTATGCCACCAAATTCCTCTGAGTTATTATGACTTTGATTTTTAGGGGATGGCAAGAAACCATTAGAAAAGCAGAAGTGAGAAAATACAGTGCATTTCAGTGGGGAATAAGTGACTCCAGAGTATCAAATGGAGCAGAAGAGGATGAGAAAAGGACATTGGACTTAGTGACATGGAAGTCAGTGGTGACTTATGAGAGGGCAATGTTAGAACAATGGTTGGGCCAGAAATGAGATTGCAGTAAGGAAGCTAGGTCATTATAAGTGCTTGTGTTCAGTATAAGTTTCTTTTTCAAGAAATCTGGCATGGCAAGAACATTGTTACTTTCATGATTGGCAGGGAAGAAAGCATGGGTGTGCTGGAGCCAGCTCTAACCCACTGGAGAGGGTGATTATTAACTTTTCGATATGGGTATTTACACCTCAGAAATTGGCAAACACTACCAAGTACAGCTTGACTTATTGTTTTATTGATTATCTAGACCTAAGAAAGGGATGGAGATATGTTGATACTATAGATTTTTAAAGTATGTTGTGAATATTTTCTTTTTTTTTTTTTTGCTGACAAATTGTTAAAAATTTACCAGCATAACCCTGGTGGAAGGTAAGTTTTTACAGGATGAGGAAATTGAGTATATTTGTAGGCAGAAGGAAAGGAAGCAATGGAGAGGAAAAAATTAAAGATGGAAGAGAAGGTAAGGGAACTCAATGGAGCAAAATCCCAAAAGAAGGACAGAGGAGAATCAGAAACACAAAGAAAAGGGTTAAGCAGTAGAGGGTACATTGCCCTCGGAGGAGAGATGTAAGAAAGGAGCAGTGATGAATGAAGACAGTGAAGAAATTCTGAAGGAAGTGGGGACTCAGAAGGGCCTTAATCTTTTCAGTAAAATGGGAAATGAATTGATATACTAAGAATAAGGAAAACAGGGGTGGAGCTGGTTGAAAAAATTTGGAACAGTCACTGTGGGAATCAACTCAAATATTCCATTATCTTACGTTATGATAGCATACGTGGTCACCAGGATCTGTTCTGTTACCAAGAAAGCGTGCACTTGACTCATGAACCATTAAACAATGAGTTATGGTCATTATTTCTATAATAACAGCAATTATTTTTCACATTAATAATTGCAACAATAGCCACCCACAGTGTGCTCAGGGAAAGGGGGTGTTTTGTGATGAGTTCTGAAGTCTGTTTGCTAGACCTCAGGAACTTCGTTCTGGGGCCATTTCTTTGTGCTGTTCTTTGGAGCTTGGACCTGCTGAGATTCCCTTATGAAGGACTGATGTTCAGCTAAAAGCCCAGCTGTTTCTTAGCAATTGGGGTTCTCTTCCTTTCAGGAAGGGGTTTCAGAACTGTTCCCTGTGCTCCACAGCTGAGGGAACCCTACAAATGAGCTGTTAATTCATCTCCTTTCTCAGTGGCTCTGTCAGAGTTGTAGCAGGTTGTATGAGGGCTTTGGTGAGAGGCAGGAGCTGGGATAAGTCTCTGCATCCCACTTGGCTGGCTTCCAGAAAGGGCAGCTCATTGGAGTGGAGCCCCATGTCTCTACATTTCCATAGTGGGTATGCTCACTGAAGCACCTAATCTAGCCAGTCTGCTCTGATCTATGTGCCTCTAGCAATAATCATGCTGGGTTAGTATTTACCTAGTGCCTTTGCATTTTTCAGGTACCTTATGTTAGGCAACTAGATACCCTACGTTAGGGTATGCTATATTAGGTATAGTTCTCCTGGAATTCAACCTTCTGACCTGTCTCATAGTTTACTCAATTTTCTATTTCAAAAAAAAAATAAAATAAACCAACAACAGCAGCAAATAAATAAATAAAGTAAAAATCAACAATCCTTACCAAAGTCCTCACTCTTTCTTTATCTCATTAGTCCTTCCTTTCTTTCCAGGGCTTCTTGGACAAGGCTTCATCCCTGTGGGAACTAGAGTCCTGTGAATTCTGAAGGCTGAGGTCCAGAAGTAGGGGTGTGTGTATTGAGGTGCTAATGACGGCTTCACTGATGGACTTAATAGATGTTGACCTGCTAGAATCAAGGAAAGAGGACACAAAAGAGATAGACCTACTTCTTAGTGTCATACTTAGATATGTAATCCTTATACATTTCATTGAGATTGAGTATCTGTCTCCAAATAGGTATCTATTACATATCTGTTATGTGCTTAGCAGAGGAAGACAAATTATAAGAAGTTCCTTGCTGTCATCTTATAATCTACTTCAGGAAAGCAAACTAGCACACGCGAGGTAGAGAATAATCAATAAAATTTGTGACAATGATTACATCACCAACTTTCTTTCAGACAATTTGAACTGGATGCCCAGTGAACATCTTGAATTCAATATGTCCAAAAAAGAACTCGTTATCTTTCCCCAAGACTTTCCACCATCACCCACCCCCCTGATAACTTCTCTATTGCTGTAAAGAAAAACATCCCCCAGTTCCCTCAGGCTCAAAAATTAGGAGACATCCTGGGTTCCTCACTGTCTTCTCACCTCCCATATCCAAGATGTTATCAAAAACCTATTGATTTCACTTTGAAAAACATCTCTTTAATATTTCCCTTTCTCTCTTCTGACACTGCCACCACTCTAGTGTAGGCCTATATCCCCTTATGCATGGATTATTGCAATAGTCTGCTAGTGAGTATGCCTACCTTAGATCACTTCCCTCTCTCCGTCTCATCCTCCATATATCCTCTAAAGTGATTTTCCTAAAACATAAGTCTCATCATGTCGCCCTACTACTCAATAAACTCCAGTGGCTCCCTCTTCCTTCCAGAAGCAAATACAAAATACCCTGCTTGACTTTCAAAGCCCTTTAAACCTAGACCTATCCTACCTTTCTAGTTTTCTTATACTTTTTTCCCTACCACATACTCTTCAATCCAGTGACATTGGACTGACTGTTCCATGAACATGACATTCCATCTCTTGGCTCTGGGCATTCTTGATGGCTGTCCCTTAAGTCTGGAATGCTTTGCCTCCTCCATTCCAACTATTGACCTCCTTGGCTTCCTTTAAGTCCCACCTAAAACCTCACTTTCACCTTTCCCAGCCCCACTCAATTCCAGGTTCTTTCTCCTGTTAATTATTTCCTATTTATCCTGCATATAACTTGGTTTGTGTATGTTTGCTTGCAGTCTCCCTCATTAGATTGTGAGCTCCTTATGGGCAGGGACTGTCATTTTGTCTCTTTTAGTATCCTCAGTGCTTAACACAGTGCCTGGCACATAGTAGATAATAAATAAATGTTTATTGATTGATTATATAGTTTGAGTCTCTCCTTTAAACCTAAGTCTATGGAAAGCTACTAAAGTTTCAAGGCATGCTTTAGGTCAGCATCTATTAAAACATAAGCCCTGACCATGTTCCTTTTATCAGACCAATAGAGGATATATTAAGAAAAAATCAAGACAGTTAATTAAACTAAGAAGTCAAATCACAGGGAAAATCTTTACATATGCATGAGTATACTTTTCCCTATATCATTGCACCACTTTTGGGAGTTAGAACAATTGTAAGGAACACATATGGTCAAGGGACATTCATGGAAGACAGCATATGTTTAGAGAACATACATAGTCAGTATTACTCATTCCTACAGCTGTATTCCAACTGGAACCTCACCCTGCATTCAGTATTGTCAATAACCTTGCACAGCCCTCCCTCACTCAAAACAAAGTCAAATGCAAGTCATGTCATCATTTCTCTGATGGCATGATCTTCTTCGGCAATGAAGGATGAACACAATTGCTATTGCCAGTTGAGCCACTGATGTCATCTAATGGGTGATACCATTGAACTGTGAGGTGTGCTGCAAGTAGTTGGTATCCTCTGTTTTTCTATTCCCTCTGTGACCATATGCTTATTCTCTCTTTTGAGCAACTCTTGCTTATTTCTCTTTTGTCATCAGCTGGTACTACAGTGAATTTCAGTTTTCCCTGAAATTCTCCCCTGTAAAGGAGAAGACTCAGGTATTTTTTAGCCCATGTCCTCAAAGGCTATTTCATCTCTTTTTCAGAGTCAGAGACATAGACTTATCCAATGAGTCAGCAAATGTCCTTGGGCTAAGGTTACATCTATCTTTTGAAATCCTTTGCTTCTGTCACCTGCTCTCTAAATAGTCTATTTTGTTTAGGATGAGCACATTCTTTTGTGGGACATCCTGTCCATGGTCACCATCCTGGATTGATGTAAATCACCCCAGGAACCTCACCTAGCAAGACTGGAGGAGCAAGGTAGAGTTACTGATCTTTGTCTTGCCTTCCCACAAAGAGTGAATTTGCTGCTCTCTCTAAAAATATGTGTTGTTAAAGTTCAGTGAGGAAAAGTATCCATCAATACATATTTGAATCATGAGAGCTGATATACTCAGGAAGGATTCATGAAGGAATTGCAATTTAGTTTGCATCATGAAGTAGAATTGGACAGCTGAAGGGGTGGAAGGAAAGTATCCCATATGGGAATTATGGATTGAGAATATTCTTCAGCCTCAGCACCTCCTTAATGCTCTCCAACCCCATCCCTAACTTAACCCTACTCATTATTCTTTACATAAAACTTTAAGTGTTACATCACTGGGAGTTATGATTCTCTATAGCAGTTTGAGATTTTAAAATGCCACCCTCATGTAGTAAATTGGGAAAAAATTTTTACGGCTAAGCTCAGGGATAAAGGCCTCATTTCTAGAATATATAGAGAACTGATTCAACTATATAACCATACAAGTCATTCCCCAATTGATAAATGGTGAAAGGATATGAACAGGCAA
>JAQQSK010009478.1:0-13071 GCA_028658325.1 Potorous gilbertii | reverse complement strand
AGAGAGACAGAGAGAGAGAGAGAGAGAGAGAGAGACAGAGAGAGAGACAGAGAGAGAGAGAGAGAGAGAGAGAGAGAGAGAGAGAGAGAGAACTTTTTAATTGAATGAGATTGAGCGCCAGCTGCAAAGGGTTTAGAACAGGCTCCAAGTGGCCTGCAGGCTTATGTTGTGCAGGTCCACTTTAGAAAAGAGTAAGAGGAGGACGTAGAGATCTAGAATATGGATAGCTCTCTTTCAGTCATGAAGGGGAAGAGAGATATGGGAGGGTTGTTTTTATTTTGTTTTGTTTTTTAGGATAATGTAGATACCAGGGAAATAGGTAGTAGATAGGGAGAGAATGAAGATGAATATAAATGGCCCAGTGGATGGAGTTTTGGACCTAGAGTCAGGAAGGCCTAAGTTCAAATCCTACTTCAAGCCTTTACTAGATGTGTGACCCTAGGCAAGTCACTGTTGTGTGCCTCAGTGTCCTCATCTGTAAAGTGGGCATCATAATAGCATCCACATCACAGGGTGGTTAGGAGGATCAAGTGAAATAATTTATGTCAAATGCCTTACAAATCCTGAAGAGCCATGTACAGTGTCATTTCTTATGATGATTAATTGTAATTCTCTCTGCCCCCACCTCACAGCTCAGACATTCTTTGTTTTAAAGCCCTGCCTCACCCCAGCTCTGTCTCTCCCAGCTCAGACATTGTGTTTTAAGGTCATTCCCTATGCTACCAGTCTCTGTTCTAATGGTCTTCCCAGCCCTGCTAGTCTATGTTCTCAGGTCCCTCCCAGTTCTACTGTTCTCCCCTTTCCTCCTCTCTCCTTGGCAGTATATCTGCATAGGGTAGGGAGTTTTATAAGCATACCTTCCCAAGCAGCTCAAACATGGCTACTTATTGTACCTGATGGTGTTAAGAATAAGAGCCTTCTCTTCTGCACAGCAAATCCCGCCTCCCCTTATCAGGTGTGTGCAGTGAGGTCACCCTAATCCTCAAACTGAGGCTTAGTGAGGTGTTGCCATGGTGATGGCTGTGTTAGCAAGAACACTTTGCAAAGGAACAACACCATAGGGGAGGGCTGGCATCTGGCCTTCATGCAGCTGTGCCTCATTTGCACCAAACCTCCTTATAAGATGACATGGAAGGAGCTGTCCATTTGCAGTGCGAGGGTGGGTGGAGTGGGGGAAGGGGGACAAACAGGGGATTGGAGGGAATGGAGTGGGAGAGGTGGGTAAAGGCTACTAAAGGAGATGTAGGGGAGGGCCATTGAAATATCCTGACTCAATCCTTGGCACTCCCTTTGTTTGGCCCGGCAAGCTTTGTCTATCTCTATTGTAATTTCCAAGTCACGAAATAAGAATGAAAAGAATACAGAGACCCCCAGGAGGTACAAGGGGCTATGTGGCTTGCCTAAATCACTCTGGAAAGTCAAGAGGCCTGTGTAGGAGTCCTGGTTTTGCACCAAATTCATTGCATAACCTTAGAAAATGTCACCTCCCCTTTCTGAAATGAAAGCTTTAGACTAGCTGACCACTAAAGACCTTTCTAGTCCCAACATCTTGTGAGTTTAGTGGTTTGATTAGACTCACATAACACTCTTGAGTGGGTCCTATTTGAGGGGAAAAACCTTTTGTTCTATATTATCAAATCATATGGTAAAAGGAAGTAACATTTCAAACCACTGCTGAACCCCTCAAGGGCCTGGGACATTGTACCCACCCCTTTCTCACTAAGGGGTCCTCTATGCTCTGGACCTCTGAATGTGGTTCTGACTAGGCTCAGTCTCGAGGGATACTGACCTATAATAAAAGAGGTCTAGACCACCTATTCTCAAATTCTTCGGCTTCATAAACAAACTCCCATCCTGGAACACTGGAGATGAATTATTTAAAGTCTATCTTTTGGGTCATGTCTAGATCTCTCCTAAATAGAGAGAGGGGATAAAAGCTACTCACCATAAAGTATGAATCAGGCAAGAGATAGATATTTATTTGCAGCATGAAAAAGAAATTCTAATTGATGCAAAGTACTCATAGTACCAATTGACAGAACTTAGAAGAGATTATCCAGTTAACTTCACTTTTAACTTTATACCTTCCTAGGAGGCTGATATTCAAACTTCATGAAGCTCAGTTATTGTGAGTGTAAATCCAATGTCCTTATCATTAGACCACACTGTTGTTATGCTGGTACAAAAGAAAACTTGAAGACCTGGCTTCAAATACTGTACATTGTGGCACAACATTTCTTTGAGCTCAGTTTCCTCTTCTGTCAAATGGAATAATAAGAATCCATTATTATGTCATATAAGCAAGGACATTGATAGGAAACAAAAGTGGACAGTTTATGTAGTGGTGCAGCTAAGAAGACAGGGACAGAAGCCCTGGCAGAGACAGTTGCCAGGTTGGATCTCACCGAAGAGTTGCTCACCTCTATTATGACAATAGGGTTGGTCTGGAAACAGGGCCATTGTCCTGGAAAAGGTTCTACTATCGCTGGTGCTTGTGGGCCTACCCTCCTGGCCTGTCTCCATTGGGATCTGAAGAGAAGTGGTAGCTGAGATGATAGGGCTGGTTTGACCCACCTGACACATACCAACTCTTATCTCTTCCCTCAGTGGGTCTTGCTATATCAGGGACTTCAGGTTGTCCCATTTCTTCTTCTCTCTGTTTAGGGAAATTCTCTAGTTCAGATTCAAGTGAGACCTGAATCTTTCCTCAAACACTTACTACTGGGTGTGACCCTGGACAAGTCAGTTAAAGTCTTTCTTCCTCAATTTCCTTATTTATAATAATGAGAATCACAATGGCACGTAGGTCCCAGAGTTGTTGGTGAACATCAAAGGCAAGAATATAGATCAAAAGCTTCATGAACCTGAAAGCTGTTGTTGGCATTGTTATTATCAGAACTATGTGTATTGGACCTTAAGTCAATCCCAAATCATCCTCCCCTTCATCTTGCTTCTTCTTCCTCCTCTTTAACCCCCCTACCCAAAATGTTCAATTTCTAGCTTTGGCACTAGTTGCCATACCAACTCTCTTGGGTCGTCAAAGCTTAGAGATAAAAGGAAACCAGGTAGAATCCAAAAGAAATTGATTTCTGAAAAGTTTCTAATTTTTATCCAGATTCAAATGAAGTAGCTTTTGGTGGGTACTCAGAGATCCATCTGAAGGGAGGCTTAGGAGAGGTCCCTGGGGCCAAAGTCCTTCTCAAGTTACCCTCAGGGCAGATTTAAAGGAGTGTCCAAGATTCTTTGAACTAAGTTAAAAATAAAACAGAAATTGTATTTTTTTTCTATTTACTCAGAATTCAATTAAGAGTTGGCGTTTCTTGAAGGATAAGATTATGTGTGTGGGATTAAGATGAAAATGGAAAAAAATTAAATTTTTGCCTCCTCAAGTCGCCAACTCTTTCTGGTGAAATGTATCTCCCCGGGCTTGCGGCCCAAGATCATGTTCTTTCAAAATTTTGAGTAGGTTTGACTCCTTTCTTTTCTTTTTTGCCTTTTTTTCTTATTTTTCCCCTCTAAGTGAGCCTCTCATCCATAGCTAAGGGACAGCTTGCTTCCTCTCTAAATCAAGGATAGAGCAAATCTATACCAACCTTTTAATTCGCTCATGGAAACTTTTAACCAAAGGAGAAGAAATAGTGTCTTTAAGGCAGGGAGAAAGTGGACATCCACACAGGCCTTAGTGTGGAAGGCCAAACTCCCCCAAGCCTTACCTGAGTTCTCAGTCAGTTGGAAATTGATGGCTTGCTAACAATGGAAGGAGTAAGGGAGTCAGGGAATTTGGAGAGGTGGAGATGAGAAAGCACCAGAAGCAAGGGGAAGGCACTCAGGGGAGTTGTAGCAAAGAACAAGGGGGACAAGAGAGGAAGGAAATTCCTGGAACTTTAGAAGTGATTCAGCCCCAGACAAAAAGGCTTCCCCAATTTCTCAAACTGACATTTATTTTAAAAACTGTCAAGGTAAAATGTGACTCTGAAGTTAGGACAAACTGTTCTGCTTTGCTATCTTACTGTAGTTGACACAGACTCTCCCAGACATTCCTCCTTGCTATCCCTGTCTCCTGACTCCTTGGTAAACTCCCTGAGCCCCCTATCAAGTTAGGGGAATGCTGGGGGCTCTTATTGTGCTAGCTGGTGTTACTGGTTTTCTCTTCCCTTCCCTGTGCAAGTACTGACCACCAACCAGGCTCTTGTTAGCACCAAAAAAGGCCTGAATCACAAAATGTCCCAATCAGTGTAATCCAGCCCTCTTTTTATAGAGATAAGGAACTGAGGTCCATAGATGGGAAATTCTTTACTCAGCATCATACAGTTATTGAAGATCAGAGCCAGGGTTCAAGGTCAGGTCCTCTGACTCGAAATCCTCTACGCTCTCTAACAGATGATGCATCTAATTGTTGTGTGACCTTGGACTAGTCCCTTAACCTTTCTAGAGACTGAATGGGTGTGTATAGGAGATAATTTGCCCCAGCTTGGGAGGGGGAAATGTTTGTACTTCTCTTTTTGCAATATATTCTCAATAAACATCATTTTGTAAAAGTTAGTCAATGTTAATCGGTTAATTGATTTTTGGAGAAAGGCTACTGGGCAGGAACATACTGGATGGAGCCTAGTGAGCTAGAGAACTGGATAAAGACACCTCAACCCTTCAGAGTTATCTCTAGAATCCTGAGTAGGACCAGTAGCCTCACTTTGAGGACCCAACCATCTAACTGAAATGTGGGTTGAGACAGTAAGCACAGAGTCTGTATGTGTTAAAAATGCATATTCAATGCTTTAAGAAATTTAAAGCACTGTATTAAATTCGGTAATACTTGCTACACCAGCCTGTCTCTCATATAACAGTATTTATTTTGATTGGCTATGTAGGTGTTTTATCTCCTTTATTAGACTGTAAGCTCTTTGACAAAAGGAATTACGTCATTTATCACCATACCATTCCTGAATCAAGTTCAGGGGCTGGGATTGTAGTAGGTATAACACTATCATTTTAAAAAATGTATTGATATTCTCTTCTTATTACATCTCTATCACTTCCCAATAACTCTCCCCATCCCCAATAAAACCTTTATTTATAAACAAATGAGTAAAATCAAACAAAATAAATCAAAACATTAGCCATGTGTGCAAGGGTATGCCCCATTCCATACCTATCAGATACCACCTCTTTACTGACAGGCATAGAAACTGATTGATTGAATATAATAGGCATAATACTTGACCATCAGTCTTTATTTTCTTTTCTTTCATCCCCATTCTTATGAATTTGGTCACCACATTGATCAGAGTTGCTGCATTAAACAAAGTCCTGAACTTTTTCAATGTGGTTTTTCTTTCTATGACTGGGCATCATGTAAACTGTTCTGCTTCTGCTCACTTTGCTTTGCCTCAGTTTATCCAAGCTTCCCAAAGTTCTCTGAATTCTTTATAGGGTAAAAATATTCCACTATATTCTTACACCACAGCTTTCTTCAGGTATTTCCCAAATGGTGGACACCCAATTTCCTTCCATTCATTTACTACTACAAAAAGAGAGGCTATAAATGTTTTTGTATTTATGGTGCTTTTCCTTCTATCAATGATATGCTTAGGGATCTAAATCAGGTATTATTGAATGAAAGGGCAGGTACAGCTCAGTGATTTCTTTGTATTTGAGAAGAGTTAGACTGATTCACAGGTTCACATACAATACATTAATGTGCTTGTCTTTCTATAATTTTTCCAACATAATTTTTATCATTTTAGTTTTCGTCACCTTTTCCAATTTGATGGGTGGGAGGCAAAATCTGAAAGTTTTTCATTATTTATCTCATTACCAGTGATTTGGTGTATTTTTTCTTCGGATGGCTGTTAAAGGTTTGTGTTTCTTTTTAAAACTATGTGTTCATATCTCTTGACCATTTATCTATTGGGGGGGTGACATTAGTTTTTATATAATAATACCGAGTCTTTATATATTTTGGATATCAAATATATTTGCTATGAGAACTTTTTTCCAATTAATCTAATTCTCTTCTTCTCCAAATTGCATTGGTTATATTTCTTGAACATATTCTCAGTTTTATGTAATTTAAATAATCTAGTTTATCTTTTACTATTAACTTCATCCCTCATTTGGTTAAGAATTCACCCTTTGGCAATAGTTGTACAAAGTACCATATGCCATTCACCTCCAATGTTTTTATGATGTGACCTTTTATATTTAGGTTGTGTATCCGTTATGGTTTGTGATGTAAGATCTTGGTGTAAAACTACTTTCTGCCAAATGGTTCCTTAGCTTTTCAAGTAGTTTGTGTTGAATAGAGTGTTCTAGCCCCAGTAGTTCATGTTCTTAGATTTATCAAATGCTAGACTACTGTGTTTACTCACCTACTCTGTTCCATTGATCAACTTTTATATCTTTAAACCAATTCCAAGTAGTTTTCATGATTTTTTCTTTATAATGTGATTGGAGTTGTAGTGGTTAGGTCCCTTTCATTTCTATTTTTCCCTTTATTTCCCTTTACATTCCTGACCTTTTGTTCTGCCAGATGAATTCCATCATTTAGTCTAGTTTTATAAAGTAATCCTTCAGTACTTTGATTGATGTGACACTGAATTGTAAATTAATGTAGACAAGTAGCATCCTTGTAATTCTATTGGTGTAACCAAATCATGAATAATGAATATATCTCTGTCTTCCTCGCTTTCTTTAAAGAGTCCTGAATATGTCTTGGGAAGGTTGACAGAAAAATTAGTCAACAGGGTGAGGGAGGTGATAGCCTGCCTGTCCTCTGCCCTGATCAGGCCTTATTAGCAATATTGTGTTCAATTTTTGGTGCCACAGTTTAGGAAAAATATTCATAATCTAAAGTATGTTCAGAAGAAAGTAATCAGGAAAACTTAAATCCGGGTCATCTGATATACTGACGGTAATACTAATAACAATACTTCAATTGCTCTAGTGCTTTAAGGTTTGCAAAACACTTTTCATATATTATCTTATTTTACCTTGTGAGGTAAATATTATTGTTATTCAATTTCTCTACTGCTTTAGGATTGACAAAGCATTTTACATATATTATTTGATCCTCATAACAAATCATCCCCATTTTATACATGAGGAAACACAGACTCAGACAAGCTAAGTTAATTGCCAAGGGTCACATAGCTAGTAATTATGTGAGGTGAGAGCCCAACCCAATTCCTCCTGACTCTAAATTCAGCACTGTTCCACTATGCTACATTGCCTCTCTCCTCTGATTGGTCAAAGGAACTGGGGACATATATAAAAGAGCAGAGAAGACTAAGAAGGCACATGGTCTTGATCTTTAAAGAGCTGAATGTAGAAGAGGAATTAAACTTCTACCTGACCCCAGAAGGTAGAGCTAAGAATAGGGACAGAGTGGGGTTTGGTGGCAGAGAAGCAGATCCTACATAATATAGGGAGGAAATGTCCTAATAATGATAAATTCCTGGAAGATCAGACTTCCTAGGTCAAGGTTAGGCGTAAGTGGGTACTTCATTAACTGGAGGTCTTCAAGTGGAACGTGATAATCACATGTTGGATCTAGATGTTCTCTGAGGTCTCTTCCAACCCTGAGATTCTGTAATTCTGTGATTTTATAGTTCAAGAAACTAACTCTTTGTAACCAAATAGCCTTCTACCTGTCTAGTTTTCTTACACCTTACTCCCCAAAACATACTCTTTAATCCACTGACTCTGGCCTTCTGACTGTTCTACAAACAAGACACTTCATCTCTAAGCTCTGGGCATTTCCTTGGCTTTCCCTCATGCCTGTAATGTTCTCTTTCCTCCACTCTAACTGTTGACCTACCTGACTTCCTTTAAGTCTCAACTAAATTCCTGCTTTTTACTAGAAGCCTTCTCCAATCCCTATTGATTCTAATACCTTCTCTCTGTTACTTCCTATTTATCCTGTATAGAATTTGCTTTGTATATAGTGGTTTGAATGTTATCTCCCCTGTTAGAGGGTAAGCTCCTTGAGGGCAGGGACCAAGTTTTTGCCTCTTTTTGTATCCCTAGCACTTAGCATGGTGCCTGACACACAGTAAATGCTTAATAAATGTTTATTGATTAATTAGACTTTAGAAACCTCAAATACCTGCCCAAGATCACACTGCTAGAAAGTGACAGAGCTCAGTCTATACTTACATTGAAAAATATACATTACCCAAGTACAGAATGAGGAAGACGTGGCTAGATTGGCTTTCAGAAGTATGTGCGAGGCAGCTCTAACCATCCTTGAGATAACTGTTAAATTTTCAGTGTGAGCATGTACACTTAAGACATTTCTACAGTTCAGGCTTGATCTGTTGTTTTGTTGATTATTTAGATTTTAAAAAGTGTTAATAACATAGGCTCAACTTAAAAGTCTCTGTTCATAAATTGCTTTCTTTCCAGAGAGCCTGGTTGTTAAACACTTACCAGCACGTGCCTTTATTGCTTTATAAAACTTGCTTGAGCTCAATAGGAATGCAAAAATAGATGGGGGCCTGGTGACTATGGTCTAATAATAATAGCTGGTATTTATATAGTGCTGTAAGAATTGCAGAATACTTTGCATATATTATTTCATTTAAACCTCAGAACCCGAGCTAACTGGAACCCAAGCCTTCTGCCTCATAGGGGAAGTCTCATACCATCTGAATACTGACTCCTTTCTATAATCTATGCCACTTTTGTATGGCCTTACCTCGCACTCTTGATAGTTATAGAGCAAAGATTACAGTGTAATCTGTGGTTCTAGCCTTGAGGAATACGTAGTCATTAATGTAATGGTTCAGCTTCCACACCAGACTTAGATATCTTCCTGAAACCCACGAGAGGAGAATAGGTCAGACGTCTGGACACTGGCTCATCTTTCTTTATGTATTGGCACCAGCTTTGACGGGGCCTAATTTTGAAGGGATGTAACTGGTGCCAATACTTAGACTTATCACCAAAGGTGTTGAATTGAATCCTTGACTCAAACAAGTCCCAATTATCAGGAAAACATGGCTCATTAAGGCAGCTGAAGGTCATGGTTCACATGTAGTAGAGGCAGTACCTGTTTAGAAATTGTGCAAAATTTATACAACATCATAATCACCTAATGGAAGAACCAGAGAATGGTGACAAATGAAGATTTCTGAAAGGAATAGAGGACAAAATTTGGAGAACTGAAGAGAAACTTGTTGAATCCTGCGAATATGGCCTTGTGTCAATTTGCATCTGGATCAACTAGCAGGATTTTTGGCTCTCTACCTCTATCTCTGAAATGAAAGCATGGCACTGAGGCTGACTGGCAGTGGGGCTGGCTGATGGCAAGAAGATATTAGAAATTCATTTCTTCAGAACTGTCCAAGCAGAGGATTAGACCAGCCTCAAAATGGTTACCACTCAGAACTACCCTGGATTAGATCCTATCTGGGAATCAAATAGCTGATTCACTCAGCTGCTCCTACTTACTTCAAGAGTAATGGTATGTGCCATCATGATGACAGGTTTTATTTAATATGAGGGAAATATGATGGCACTATCAGGTGATATAAGGCCTGAGTTCTCATTCAGGTTTTGTAAGGAACTTGATATTTGACCTTGGTCAAGTCATTTATCTTCTCTTGGCTTTAATTGCCTTATGTCTAAAGTGACTAATGAGTCTAGTATGCTGAAGTCAGTGCTATGATCCATCAATCAACATTTATTAAATGTCCACTCTGTGCCAGGCACTGAGGATACAAAGACAAAAGGGAAACAATCCTTGCCCTCAAGAAACTTACATTCTATTGAAGAGTCAAAACAAATTCATATAAGCATATACAAAATAGGTATATACAAAATTTATATTTATATGTGTATAAATGTGTATATATATATATGTGTGTGTGTGTGTGTGTGTGTGTGTGTGTGTGTGTGTGTGTGTATAAATATGCAAAATACCTGGAAATTTGGAGGGAGGGCATTAGCATTTTTGGTGGGGAAGACAGTGGTTTCTGTTTGTCCTTTTTCGAAGAGGACTAATTACACCATGGGTGATGTCTTGACTCAAGCATGAATTGGATTTAAGTGAGGCAGTTACATAAAATCATCAGCCTCATTCTCTCTTCCAGAGTCATTGAAGTCCACTGACAGGACAAAAGTCAAGATTGGCAAAAGCCCAGTCTGCAGCAGATGACCTTGGTGTTTTTGATGCCTGACCACAGTGCCTGCTTTAGCTGCCTTCAAGGCTGTTGGGAAAAAAAAATGTTTTCATCTGGGGATGTCTTCATATGCTTGAGGTAGACATTCACTGACAGATCTGAGGTCCATCAGTTACCCTAAACCTGGTTTAGCCCGTCTTCTAAGAGAGTTTTACCAGAGCATGGCCACTGTGTATGCTATAGCTTCTTGGGGTCACAGGTGAGAGTTGAATGCCAGGAGGGCATCAAATGAGCAACCCTGAAAAAGGCTCAACAAACCAACTCTCACACTAGAGATCTAGTCCACAAGGAGAATAATAGTCAGGAAAGGTCCTGTTTTAGAAGGTGATGATTAAGCTGCATGACCTGGTATAAAGTGCATTAACCCTCTGAGCCTTAATTTCTCTATTTCTAAAATGGGAGATGTTGAATTATCACTAGGGTCCTCCCTCGTTCAAATACTCTATGTTCTAAAGTCTCTCCTAATGAATATTCTATATTCTGATTCTGCTCAATTGATCAAACATTTATTCAGAACATCCTATGTGGCAGGAGATGGGCAAAGACAAAAAGTTTTCTTTCTATTAAAGGGACATTGCATTTACAGAAATAAGTGCAGTATAAGGAAAATTGAGGAGGGAGAGCTCAGCAGCACCTTGGAGGGAGGGTAGAAAAGGAGTCCCTGAAGGGCTCCTTGCTAAAAAGGTACCACTTGAAATCATTCTTTAAGATCCACGAGGATTTGGAGATGTTCGGATGAGCCTGGGAGCCAACTGATACCTGTTCACGGGCAAACAATGAAATGTCAAACCTGAGGAACTTGAGTTTGGTTGTCTCACTGGACTGGAATGTACAGATTGTGAAGAGGTTATGAAATGAGGTTAGAAAGGTAGGTAGGAGTCAGATGGTTGAGAGCTTTATAAACTGAACTGAAGAATTTCTCTTCATCCTGTGTTTGGCCAGATTTTGCTGGGGTTGATGGAGTAGAGGAGTGGCATAGTTGGTTCTGGGTTGTAGGGAAATCACTTTGACAGCTGTGCAGAGCATCGAGTGTAAAAGGGAGACATGGGGCAGGGAGACCCATTAGGAAACCATTGTGACAGTCTAGGTGAGAGGGAATGAACTATGTTGGTGATCATAGGAGAAGAGAGAAGGGGAAGGGTGGGAGGGATGGTTCTTTCCAGCTCTAAAATTGTACTGATAATATTTGATGCATTACATCATTGCAACTCAGATCATAGAATTCCAGAATCTCAGAGCTGGAAAGGACCTCAATAGCCCTCTAGTTCATCCTGTGCCTGAACAAAGATCCCACGGACAACAGATCTGACAAATGGCTATTCAACCTTTACTTGAAGACCTCCAGTGAGAGGAAACCCATCATCTTCCAAGAAAACCAATTTTGCTCTAACCATTGTGTGGTATAGTGGAAAGGATGGTATGTTTAGAGTTATAGGACCTGGGTTTGAATCCTATTCTTCAATTTTTCATTTGTGTGACCCTAAGGGAGTCATTTATCCTATTTGGACCTCAGTTTCTTCACCTATAAAAGGGATGTTTAGATGGGATAATCTCTGAGGTACCATTCATCTTCAAATCTATAACCCTATGTGTCTTTCTGAAACATTTTCCTATATCTACTAGTCTCATAATACAACATAAAAAGAAAACAAGGTTAGTCTGTGTAACAACAAGGACCCTGACATACACAGGAGGACCCCTGTACAGGTTCTTACATCTGCTTTTCTAAAAGGAAAGCAACTTTTGAGGGGTCAGCAAGGTACTTTAATTGAGTACATATATCATTCACTTAGTTCAGGGGAAAAACATCAGCCCCTTGAACTTCAGAGAAAATATAAACAGAGAAATAAAGACCAACAGACAGGGCTTCCAACTGTCAGACCATAAGCAATACACACATAATAGATTAACGGACAGATGCAACTGTGTGACCATTACATAGTTACCAGAGAGAGAAGCACCAACATCTAGATTTTCAAAGCCCATGGGCTCCTTAGGGCTACCCAGAGTCTCATCTAGCCAAACACTTCCGATGAGTAAGCCCCAAAACAAAACCTCATCTCAGAGTATATGTACACTCTATAGAGCCAGAGGGCATCATGACCCTTGAGAACCAGTGGCTCATTAGAAATTAACAAAAGGTGTGGACCTTCCTGCAAAACAAATCTCCCCCAATCAAGATTCTCTTAATGGGAAAGCCCATTAATGGGTAGGGAAGATCTTTAATTCTCATTAACATAATTAACATTACAGTCTGGTATGTTCACTAGATATATCCTTAATAATTTGTTGGAGAATTTTTCCAGGATCCAAAATCAATGTCACTGGCTTACAGTTTCTAGACTCTGCTATTTAATTGTTTTTGGAAAACTGAGAAAATTTGTGTCCTTCAGTTGAGCAGGACTTAGAGAATGACGAAATTAGACTTTCAGAGCTATCCAAACTCTATGAGAACAAGAAACCTTCTACAAATATACCCAACTAGTTCTCACATAGACTTTATTTGAGGGAGAATGCTCTCCATGCCAAGGCTGCCCATTCCACTTTGGGTTAACTGACTAAATTTGCCTCTCCAACTTTTCCCATTGCTCTCTGTTCTATGGGGTCAAGCAGAGCAACTGTGACCCCTCAAATCATTGGGATTAGATTAAAGAGTACCCCAT
Source organism: Potorous gilbertii (assembly GCA_028658325.1). Classification (NCBI taxonomy): domain Eukaryota; kingdom Metazoa; phylum Chordata; class Mammalia; order Diprotodontia; family Potoroidae; genus Potorous; species Potorous gilbertii. The sequence continues at coordinate 227 of JAQQSK010009478.1, read as the reverse complement.
GAAGCAAGATGAACCTTTGGAGGCCATCCCACGTAGGATTCATAAAACTGAGAATCTACCTTTGCTCCTTCTGGTGGGTGGGCCCTTTTCTCCTCATTGGCTTTTTGAACCTCTTTTGCCAATTGAGTTAGCCTATTTTTCAAGGTGTTATTTTCTTCAATATTTTTTTGGGGGGGGGTCTTCTTTAGCAAGGTATTGACCTGTTTTTCATGCTTTTCTTGCATCTC
>JAQQSK010009477.1:0-13071 GCA_028658325.1 Potorous gilbertii | reverse complement strand
ATAATGGTGGGTTTTCCTTGATCTCTTAGGAAGGAAGTGGAGGTGAGAAAGAATTCGTAACTGAAAATAAAATTGTAATTTAAAGAAAAACAGTTCATGTGTTACGTCAAGCCCTGATGATACCCACAAGTAGGTTCTTGCAAACCAAAGTGATAATCTTCCCACAAGTTTGTTGCTGACTTCTTCCCCCACCAAGAAAATTGGCCCGAGAAAGTGATTTCTGGGAAGAGGGCTCTATCCACAGAAAGGTTCAGGATAGGAATCTTATAGTTAGTCGTGCTTGAACTGAGCTTTGAATGGAGCTCAAGATTCTACAGGGCAGACGTGACAAAATAATGCATTCCAAGCCGATGTAAAGATTCTGAGATGGAAATTGGAAGCTTTCATTGCCGGGATGAAAAGTAGACGCCTTTGATTGGAATGTAAAGTACATGAAGGAAAATAATGTGCAACAAGTCTGGAAAAGTAGGCTGGAGGTCCGTTTGTGAAATCCCTTGAAAGTTAAATGGAAGTCTTTGTATTTTATCCAAGAGGCAAGAAGGGGTCACGGTGATTTTTGAGCAGAAGAGTCTACCTTTTTTCTTGAACAGCACTAATTATTGGGAACATTTTCTTTATTTTACATGGAGTTTAGGAATAGCAGAAATTTGCTACCCTGTAATTTCTACCCATTGGTCTTAGGTCTACTCTCAACCAATTAACACACATTTATTAAGCACTTATGTGCCCGACTCTAGCAATAAGAAAAAATGCAAGGGACTGGGGGAAAAGGTGACTAGAGAGTAATAACAGAGGTGAGGAAGGGAATAAGTACATAGTTCCTGCTATGTGGTAGGCCCTATGCTAAGTGCTTTTTACAAATAATATCTCAGGATAAAATAGACAATTTTGATTACATAGAACATAAAAGCTCTGCACAAACAAAATCAATGCAACTGAAATTAGAAGGGAAACAACTGACAGAAAGAGCTTTGCAGCAAATTGCTCTGATAAAGGTCTGATAGACAAGATGTGTGTATCAGGTTCAGATATAAACAGGACTCATTCTCTTATACATAAGTAGTCAAAAGATATGAACAGACACTTATCCAAGGAAAAAGCTAAGCTATCAACAAACATATGAAAAAAAAATCCTCCCAGTTGCTAATAACATGTGAAATTCAAATTAAAACTACTCTGAGGTTGAACCTCACACTTACTAGCCTGGCAAAGATGACAGAAGAGGATCGTGACAAATGTTGGAGAAATTGTAGGAGTATTGGCACACTAACACATTGTTGAATAGTGGTGTGAATTGGTGCAGCCATTCCAGTGAACAATATGGAACTATGTCCATAAAATCACTAAACTGTGTGGTTGTCAAGTTCCAAATAACAAAAAAAAAGGAAAAATTATATTTTTTAAAAGGTAAAAATGACCCTGCCTGTAAGGAGTTTACATTCTAATAGGGCAGACAATGTGAAAATAAATACTTCCATTCAAAATACATGTAAGAGTAAATGGAAAGTAATCTTAGACAGTGAAGCACTAACAGCTGGAGAGACATTTGCTTCATGCAGGTGGCAAACAAGACTAACTAACCCCTACACTCCACTGCAAACTTTCTAGCACTTGAAGACAATTAATATATGCCACCTAAATTTTTTCATTTTAATTTTTAAAAATATTAAATACATTCTAAGTGTCAAGCATTGTGTTAAGACACAAAAATAAAATGACAGTTATAGAGTAAGGATAAAGTCGGAACCTGTGATTTCACTAATATAGAGAACTTCATGGCAAGGAAGGTCCCTCTACCAATGCAGGTCAGCATCTTCTCTGCAAATTATAGTTTTAGAGAGTTGTTTAGGTCACTGAGCAATCAGTTCACAAGAATTTATACCATATTACTATGTGCTGGTATAGATGAGAAATGGGACTTGAAACTTGATCCTTCTGGCTCCAAAGCCCTCTTTCCCTTATGCCACCTTGCCTGTAGAAGAGAATGAAACTAATTGGGCATTTTCCCCATTTGTAAAATGAAGGGGTGGGACTAAATAGCCTCTAAGGTCTCTGCCAACATTTTTTTATTAGGAAAATGGTACTGTTCATTTTAGCTTCTGTTAGGACAGAAGCCAAAATTTAGGTACTCATGAATTGTTTTAATATTTTGACAACTCTATTCAAATATAATTGGTTTCCTTCATAATCATATATATTTATTTGTTTAAAAGCATCATTCTGGGAAGGGGTCCACAGCTTTCTTCAGAATGCCAAGGGTGTCCATGGCACATAAACAGTTAAGAACCTCTGATATAGAGTTCTCAAAGGAATCTCTAAAATGGAGATTTCTGTATACTCGACTTTATGACAATTATTTCTCCAGGAATAAGCAATCATGTGATTTTCATTTTTATATTATCATCATTAGTTATGTGACTAATTATTAATGATCAATTTCTTACTAGCATAAGGATTTCTTACCGTATGTGATAAGCCTATAAGACTTATTGGGCTGACACAGATGAAATTAACTCATTTGCACCAAAGAACAGTTTACGTTTCTCAGCAAATGTGTTTTCTGTATCAAAACAAGGCTGATTACAGGGACCACTGCTTTTCTGTATTTGATGCACTTTTTTGCTCTTCTGGGATTCTTTACAACTTCCTCATCAACTGTCATTACTCTTCTGTTCTCCTTCAGTGGCATAAATCAAGTGATTAGTTTCTCCATAAGCACAGGCTTTTAGAAGAGCTTTGCTCCACAGATGATGAAAATTACTTCTGTCCAAACATTGATTAAGGATCCATAGGCAATAGTTCAAATTCCCCATGGGAAGTAGGCATTTCAGTGGGGTAAGGATATACTCCATATCAGATAATTAGCTTCTGCATAGCTGCTCCAAGGGCCAACCTGCCCCAAGTCTTGAAGTCTGTGATCCAAACATCCATAGTGCTTTGTACATAGGTGATTAATACATACTTATTTAATTGGAATGAATTGAATTTGCCTAGTAAGGAATCTATAAGAGCTTAAAGTACAACCTTAGACCTTTTAGTTCATGTGCTTGAACCCATTAAGATGGGACACCTTAGGTAACTCCAAAAATAGATTTGCACACAAAATCAAATTAACCACATCCTAATAAAAGGAAAGGAACACCCTGGCTATAATGAGTCTCCCTGGACACAAGATTCAAGATGCTGGAAGTATTTACAGGGTATTTACTCCCAGATTTCAGAAGCCCTGGATACAAGGCAGACTTCAATTTTAAGTTTAAGAAATTCAGACTTGCAGTTTGCACTTAGACTCCTGAGACCCCCAAGACCCCCATGGGGGATGACAGGATATAAGCTATCCTTGCAAATGAGGAAACTGGGGTGCATGGAGATTAGATGATTGCCCAAGGTCACACAAGCAGTATATGTCAGAGATGGGATTTGAATAAAATCCTTGGAATTAGAGGGCCAGAGGTAGCTCATTCTAGTGTTCTACATAGGCCCATCCTTTCCACCCCAGCCCAGCCCAGCCCCTGATCTAATCAATGACATTATGTTCTCACCTAATCAAAGCCTGCTGTCAGGAAGCTGAAGTCCCTCCAGAGCTAACTGGAATCAGAATTTCTGAATTGAAATCCCACCCATAACTGAAGCACTCTTCCTTTTTAAAGATCCCAACTAAAAGTAATTGATTCTTCCTCCCCTCAAAGGGTTCCAGTGAGAAAGGTCCTTCTCCCCAGTCTTCAGAGGCCACTCATTCCACTTTGGGAACAAGTGTCACTCTATGCTGCGAGGAACTCTAGCTGGAATAACAGCTGTGGTTCTTATTTTCTTCCAGCTAATGCCTAAACTCAGTCCTCAACTACTCATTTTTGAGATTGTATATTTTGGTCTCTAAGTTTTTTCTCCACTTGGATTTATAATAGGTTCTCTGGGGCCAACCTTCACTGTAGGCCATAGGACAAAGACAAACCAAGTGCCAAAGATTTTTTCTTGTCTTTTTGTTTTGTTTTATTAATTTATTTTTGGTTTTCAGCATTGTCCTGTTTTGAAAAAAATAGAGAACTAATAAAATACTTTTTAAAAAAGAATAAACTTAAAATGCAGTAATTAGACTAAATCAGTCCTAATGTCTCTTCAAGCCCTAGATCAATGAAAACTTCCACAACCAGATTATCCACAGTGATCTGGGCTCTTGTTCAGCCTGGACCCTTGGCCAGGCTTGGTACTCCTGTGAATAGGGTAGGACGAGACGGTTGGGTTGAAGTTAGTCTTGGGGGATGGACGAGGTAGAAGAGACAAAGACAAATACATCTAATTACTTTCCAAAGTTAACCATAAACGACATTTGCATCCTTCCTTATCTCACCTACGTCTTCCTCTTCATACTTTGACTCCTCCAATCGACTCATTATGAGAAATACAGAGATAACAAATCTGTTTTTTGAATGAGATGATATGAATAGAACTGCGATGTCACTTTGGGAGGGGGAGGGACAAACTATTTTCAAAGTTGCTTTAGGCACTTTGAAGGTGCTGTCTCTTTTACAATCCTCTGTGGAATGATTTCAAGACCTTCTCCCCCACTCTCCCCCTGCTCAATAATCCAAGTCTGCGTCTTGCATCCAGTACAGCTCTTTGCTCTCCACTAGGCTCTGAGAGAGTTGGGATGAGATTCCTCTTCAGATCTCAGAGTCTGAGCCTTAGGGTCACTCCACTGATGCTGGTGAGTGAAATCTCTAAGCAGTCCCATGACTCACTGCCATCAAGGAGATCCCCTGGAGTCTATCCTGGGTTTTGGCCTAGTGTAAGTATTTGTCAAAATATCCCTACTTTGTAAATGGATTGGAAGAAGAAAGTTTGTTCAGATGTTGCAAAAAAAATTTTTTTTTTCTGCACAAGAGGTACACACTATGAAGATTATATTTGTTGTTATCTCATAGTTACACAAGATGTCCCAAAAATTTTAATGCTATGTTAAGCTATTAGACTGATTAAAACTTTTGGGCCATGACAGGCTATATATTTTAAATGTTTTTACATGGAGGGAATGGACTGTGATTTCACGGGTATAGGGAACTCCCAAGTGAGAAAGTTCCTGCTACCAATACCAACTTCTCCAAAACTCATAGTTGTAGAGAGTTGCCTAATGCTCTGAAGGATTAGGCAATTTGCCTAGGGTCACATGGTCAATATATGTCAGAACTAAGAGCAACCCATATGAAGAATGAACCTACCTTCTTCACCAATAGGCAGATAATTCCAGGAGCCCTGAATAAATGCATCATTCCTCAGGATGCTGGCCCTACTTCTATCCTAGCCCCTACAACCATCATCCAGGAGATCAATCTCTGTGACTAATGGGCGTAACATTCCCACCAACAACTAACCAACTTCCACCTACAGGCCAGCCAAGCAAACTTAGGTAAAATAGCAAGGCACTGTAAGGGAAAGAGACAGGAGGCATCATGTGATGGACAAGTCAAATCACTGCCACCATATCCACTCAGACTCAAATGTAGGTAGCTCAGGATCCTAAGCCCAATGGCCTAGTAATAGACTGTTTCCAGAAATAGCCCTGTTTCTAGCCCAGTCTCCACAGCCAGCATGCAGGGAATCAGTTGTGGATATGGGACCTGGCAACTACTTCTGCAGCCTCTGCTTTCCCAGGAATCTTAGCTGTTTGATCAAGACCTGGGGGGGAAAGAAATTCTTACTGCCAAAATCTTGGGCACTGTCAAATGGTTTAACATTAGAAATATTATTGTTTTAATTAATGGGGAAAAAATAACTAAAGGAAATGAATTATCATTCCCTTTGCACACTAAAGACCAAGAGGCTTTCTGTATGACTTGCCTCTGAGTGAGCAGGAGGGGAGGAAACCAAGAAAGATCTCCTACCAAAGGTTAAGGTTAAGTGACTTGCCAAGAGTCACAGACCCCTCATGCTTCAAGGGTAAGACTTGAACCTTATTCTTCCTGACTCTGGGGTTAACTTTCTACCCACTGTACCACCCTAACTCTAAAGGGTCAATTAGATAAAAAATGTTGCCAGGAGTGGGTTTTGGACCAAGGACTAGCATGGAAATGTTCTGTATGCAGTTTTTGTGACTTTGGTTTTCTTGGCATGGCACCATAAGCTACTAGGGTTTACTAGCACTGGGAGCTATACCTTAAGACTACAGATGTGTATGTGAAGAGGATAGAGTCAGGTTGAGAGGTGCTTGATGCAAGGTATTAAAAAGGAGAAACCAAATGCTGCAGACTACTTACGAGGAAATGGAGACCAAAGAGAGGAACCAACCTTGGATAATGGTTCCTCTTTTAGCTAAATCTAGCTAATAGCAAACACACCCATACTGTGGAAATATATTTCTTTGGAAGTTGAGAACTAATATGACAGTACAAGTTAGGAAAGGAAGGATGGAAGATCTACAGACTGCCTTGGAGAACTAAGACTATATGAAATCAGGAGCTGGGATAGATTACTCCCTGGAGCCAAACATGTCCTTGACCACAGAAGACTATTACCCAGACTGGACACTTAGTCCCTGCCACACTGCATTCACCTAGATGTCCATCTCTCTGCTTCTTGCCTTGCTCTTTGTCTTTGGGTTGCTGGGGAATATCCTGGTCATCCTGGGTCTGGTAGCCTATAAGAAGCTGAGAAGCATGTTTGATGTGTACCTGATGAGCCTGGCCATCTCCGACCTGCTCTTCTCCTTCGCCTTCCTGATGCACTACACTCTGGGCCAGTGGATCTGTGGGAACACCATGTGCGAGGTCATTTCAGGGGTTTATTACATTGACTTCATCACTATCATGAGCATGGACAGATACCTGGCCATTGTCCATGCAGTCTATGCCTAAAGGTGAGGACCACTAGGAAGAGTGTGGCTGTCAGCTTCCTGGTGTGGTTGGCAGCCAATTTGACTTCTGTTCCTTTGCTAGTGTTTTACCAAGTATCTTCAGAGGAGAGCACACTTCCATGATGAGAGAACTATTGAATGAAAGCTCATCACCCACTTTGAAATCAACATCCTGGGCCTTGTCATCCCACTTAGCATCCTTATTTACTGTTATGCCAATATCCTGAGGCATCTGAAGGGGTGTTAGAACATCATAAGATCAAGGCCATGAGGCTGGTCCTCACCATAGTGGTGGTATTTTTCTTCTTCTAGGTTCCCTTTAATATGATGTTCTTCGTGAATCCCCTGTACAACCCATACATCCTGGATGAGTGTGACTTGAGTCAGAAACTCACCCAGGCCATCCAGATAACTGAAGTCATCTCCTTAACTCACTGCTGTGTCAACCCTATCATTTATGCTTCTGTAGAGGAAAAGTTCAAGAAGCACCTCTCTGACATCTTTCAGAAATTCAAACAGTCTCCCCGGCCAGACAAAGAACACACGAGTGAACATCTGGGCATCCATTCTCTTCGCATTCCTTCAGCATCAACTCTATCTCGTGAAGCATTGTGACTTTTTGTATGATTCTACCTTTTTCCTTTCAAAAGGAACAAAGTGTTTGTATGAGATTCTGGTATCAGAGGGAGTGAAGAGCATAAGGGAGTTTTGGTTGTGAAGAAAGACCTATGGCAAACATTTGGTTTTTTCCTTTTGAAAGCTCTTCTAAGGGTTTTAATAGACTGCTTGCTCAATCAGTATAGGTCAGCAGCAAGATGTCATCTTGGGCTGCATGAAGTGGGGCATGGTGTCAAGGACCAGGGTGATAAAAGTCCCAACATGTGACTATTGTAGTTAGTGATAGGCACCATTTTTTAAGGACACTCATATGATGGACAGCATACAGGAAGTAGGGGTAAAGGAAGGGAATAAGTATTTATCTATATTTATAAACATAACTATATTTATCTATATTTACCTAATACATTCCAGGCACTGTGCTAAATACTTTTACTTTTACAAAATAAAATCACATTTGATCCTTATCACATACCTGTAAGGTAGAAGCTATTGTTATTCCCATTTGCAGTTCAGGTAACTGAGGCAAACAGGGTTAAGTCACTTGCCCAAGGTCACACATCTAGTGTCTGAGGCCAGATTTGAAATCAGGAAGATGTCTTCCTAATTTCAGACCTGGAAGTCTATCTGCTGCATCTCCTAGCCATTTCTTTCTCTAGCCCATTTTACAGATTAGGAACTAAGGCAAACAGCAATTAAGTGACTTGCCCAGGGTAACACAGATGATAAGTGTCTGAGGTTGGATTTAATCAGGGGTCTTCCTTACACTCTACTGTACTTCCTGTCACTCTACTGCAACCCCATCTACCTCTGCAGGAAGAGACCAGCATAGTAAACGGACTGAAGACCTTGTCATGTGAGAAGCAGTTTGGCCCGCCCTCTCCCAAAGTGACATCTCAGTTTTGTTCATATCACCTCTTTCAAGAAACAGATTTGTATCTCTGTATTTCCCATAATGAGTCAGCTATGAATTGGAGGTGTCATAGTATATAAAGGAACCTGTTGGAAAGATAAGGAAGGATACAAATGTCACTTATGGTTTACTTTGGTATGTGATTAGATTCTTTTGTCCTTGTCTCTTCTGCTTCCTCCTTCCCCCAAAGCTGGTATCAACTCAACCATTTCAGTTCTACTCTATTCCCAGGAGCCTCAAGCTTATCCAGGGGTCCAGGCTGAACAAGAGGCTAGATCACTGTGGGTAGATACTGCTCTGTCTGTGGTTAACTAGACTACACTGAATAGATGCATTCTTTAAAAAATGCATCAGATCTATCAGTAGAACTATTGTGTGTGTTCATCCTTCTTTGCCGAAGAAGACCATTCCATCAGAGAAATAATGACATGACTTGCATTTGACTTTGTTTTGAGTGATTGAGTGATTACCACAGGGTAATCTTCCTGTGGACAAGAGTTTTCATTGACCTAGAGCTTGAAGAGACATGGGAATGATTTAGTCTAATTCCTACATTTTATTTATTTTTAAGTTTATTGCTTTTTTTTTAATGAGCAAGTATTCATTCTCTCTGTCTTTCTATTTCCACTTTTTCCCGAAAAAAAGAAAAACAATACTCTTATAGCAAATGTGCAGAGACAAGCGAGACAAATTCTCACATTGGCCATGTCCAAAAAATATGCCTCATTCTACAGCTTGAGGCCATGATCTCTCTGTCTGTCAGGAGTAGGTAGCATGCTTCCTTATCAGACACCTGAAATCTTGATTGGTCATTACATAGATCAGAGTTCCTAAGTCTTTCAAAATTGCTTGTCTTGACAATGCTATTTCTAGCATATAAATTGTTCTCATCCAGCTCACTTCATTATGAATCAGTTCATATAGCTCTTCCCATACTCCTCTTAAACCACCTCTTTTATTTCTTATGAAACTATAGCACTACATTACATTCATCTATGAGAATTAGCTCAGCCCAATCCTCTCATTTTACAGGCAAAGAAACTCACCTAGAAAAAGACTTGCTTCAGGTCACACAGAAAGTAAAAAAAAAATAATAAAGTCAAACCAGAGTGGGAACTAGCATCCTCTGATCCCAAATCCAGTATTCTTTCCATTAAAATACACTGAATTTTTCTTGAATCCAAAGTTTATGCTAGCTACAAGAAATGCAACTTTTGTTAGGACCACAAGCCCACTCTACATGAGTCTGGTTTTGAATTATGAGAAAAAAGGAGGAATCATTAGGGATCTATTGAGAGTCAAAAGATCTGGACAGAAATCTTGGCTCTTCAACTTGCTATCTGGGCTAGTCTTTTATATCCTTGAACCTCAGTTTCCTCCTTTGTAAAATAAGAGCCTTGAACCCAAGGATCTTTAAGATCCTTCCATTTCAGCTCAGAATCTTTTGATCCTATGACTGTACCCACAGGAAAAAGTGATAGTCTGCATTGCAATTAAGATCATTGTCATGAAAAGATAAAACTGATTAATTAAATCAGTGAATATCAGAGTAAAATAATGTGCCTGGGCATAAGAAACAGGAGAGAACAGCAGGAAATTCTATATGAGATATAATGCTACTATCTTTTCTACCATCTTCTGGTTGAAACTTAACTTAACTCTTCTGGTTGAAAAGCAAACAAGGAGTTGATATGTATTTGTGTGGTTACACTAGACTCTCCAAACCCCCAGTGAAAGGCTAAGGATCTTACATGATGAGATAGCTTGAATTGAGAAAGGATCCAAGAGCTAAGCTGCAACTAGAGAGAGGTCATCTCTTGGAAATGAGAAGAAATCAGTGGGACTTGTATTCCTTTGGTTGCTAGAAATAATTGAGGCCATTTCTTAATGAGCAAGAATAATTAGTTAAAATTAGAAGTTACTCAAGTGTGTGCTGAGATGCCCATGCAGATTTGGCATCTTCACCACTACCTTTATTGACCTCAGTCTTAAAATATGCTGAAGTCCTCCACCATGGACCTTTATGCTGAAGTCCTCCACCATGGACCTTTATGCTGAAGTCCTCCACCATGGACCTTTATGCTGAAGTCTTCCACCATGGACCTTTATGTTATGAAGCCTTTCTCCAACCTCAACTAAATTTACCTTGAAAAGTTGATTTAGTGATCTTCCAAACTGTCTGCCCTAAGTGAGTGTTACAGTTCTGTCCATGAGAAACCAATCTGTCTTTTGCCACTAGGAGACTGTAATAGGCAAATTTGAGGGTGGGGTGTGGCATTTTTATGTCTAGGATGAAAGTGAATTCACTAAATGGACTCCAGAGATCATTTTTATAAATAACGCAGGACTTCTATAACCTTCAAATCAAACAGATTCAGTAGCCAGTTTCAAGGTCACTGATTTATTCCTACCTTGCTCTGTCTGTGGTTGACTAGACTACACTGAACAGATGCATTCTTTAAAAAATGCATCAGATCTACCAATAGAACTATTGTGTGCGTTCATCCTTCTTTGCTGAAGAAGACTGTGCCGTCAGAGAAATAATGACATGACTTGCATTTGACTTTGTTTTGAGTGAGAGAGGCCTGTGCAGGTCACAAGCCTCACTTCTCCTCTAGACTCATCTGAATCCAGTGACCAGATTATCATGAGGATGACTGGAGATGACCCAAGATGAGGCAATGGGGGTTAAGTGACTTGCCCAAGGTCACATTGCTAGTGAGTGTCAAATGTCTGCGGTGACATTTGAACTCAGATCTTCCTAACTCCTGCACTGGTGCTCTATCCACTGCACCACCTAGCTGCCAGTAGAACTATTAGTTGCCCCTTGTTAAACCAATTTGTCTGGAATAAGAAGTCTGGCACTTACTGTGATTTTAAGAAAAGCCTGAGTACAACCTTTCCTATATTTCTATATTTAAGAGATGCCCAGGGAAAAGACTTGCTATGGAGAGTGGGAATGGATTAAGGACACCAAGAACAGTATCTAGTTGCTTCCAATATCCAGTTCTCCTAGAAAGCAAAACTTTGTTCTCCTTAACTTGTTCTACTTTTGTCCCTTTCTCTACCCCTCTTCCTCCCATCTTTCTTTCACTTTAAACTCTGGTTCTCCTTTTCACTTCCCTCTCCATTTTCCTCCTTTCCCTCTTTCCTCAACTTCTTTTCTTCTTCTGTCTCTCATCCTTTTTTCTCACCTTGCTTCTCTCCTCTTCTCTTCCTCTTATTCTCCCTCTCTCTTCTTCTTCCTTCTCTCTTCTATTTCTCTTTCTTCCTCTCTTTTGCCTTCTCTCTCTCTCCCTCATTATTTTCTCCTTCCCCCTTTCCTTTTTTCCCCCTCCATCTTTACTTTCTCCCTGGTCCCTCTGCTTCTTCTGCCAAAAGGACCTGGTGAAACCTAGGGAATTGTAGGACAACTGGCTTCACTCACAGGTTACTAGGTGGCTGATCTTTGCTTTAAAGAGTCACATAATTATAGGTTCTGCAGTGAACTTTTTACAAATGAAAAACAACATCTCTAGTACACATCTTAGAACATGACCTTGTACCCTGTGGTCAAATATATCCTGTGTGGGAGATGGTTGTGGTTGCAAGGTATTGAGCAGTAAGAAGAGATCAAGAAAAGAACTTGTGCTTGGACCATACCATTGAATTATTTGTGTTATCATAAAGATCAGATTACCAGATGTACCTTTCCACAACTAGAGAGATTAAGTTTCGTTTGTTATAGGTCTCGCTTATATTTTTAAACATTTGAAGGAAAGAAAAGCTTTAGGATGTGAGTTATTAACCTGGGGTCTGTAATTTGTTTCTTTAATATTCTGTTAACTGTATTTCAATAAAATTGGTTTCCTTCTAATCCTATGTATTTTATCTCATGCATTTAATCACAATTTTGAGAAGAGGTCCACAGTAAGAACTTCTACCTTAGAGAGTTACATTAAGGGATTTGACCTCAGTATTGTCAGATCAAACCCAAGTCTTCTGACTTCCAGTATATCAATCAATCAATAAACATCTATTAAGAGTCTATTAAGGCACTGCTAAGTGCTGGGGATGTGTGTGTGTGTGAATGTGTGAGTGTGTGTGTATGAGAGGGAGAGAGAGAAAGAGAGAGAGAGAGAGAGACAGAGAGAGAGAGAGAGAGAGAGAGAGAGAGAGAGAGAGAGAGTCTGCCTTAAAAGAACTCACAATCTAATATATTTCAATCAATTCTTCCTTTTTTCATAGTTCATCCTCAAACTTATAAAAATTGGCTTGTAATCCTAACCCAAGTTGCATTTCTTTTATATGCTTAACTTTTGGATTTTTAAATTTAGAATTTTGTTCAGTGTGTGTTGTAATGAAAAGAACGCTGGATCGGGTTCCCACTCTGGTTTGATCATTTTACTATCTGTGTGACTTGACGCAAGTATGTTTAGTTTCCTCACCTGTAAAATTAGGGATTGGACTGAATTTATTATAGTATGTGAATGTAATAGAATGTTATTGTTTCATAAGAAAGATGAAAAGTATGGTTTGAGAAGGACATGGGAAGAGTCATATGAATTGATTCAGAGTAAAGTGAGCAGAAACAGGAGAAAAATTTATGCAATAAAAATCAAATTTTCTTTTAAATGAATATACTATCATATGCTACTACTTTGTACCATAATTTCTTTTTTAAAAAAATCCTTCCTTCTTTTCCTCCCCTCCC
>JAQQSK010009476.1:0-13071 GCA_028658325.1 Potorous gilbertii | reverse complement strand
TTGTTCTATCCATTGCCCCAAAGTGTAAAAAGACTAGAAAAGCAAGAATGGGTCAGGTTTGGAAGAAGTTGACATGGGAAAAGATTAGAGAATTACTATGCCATGAGGGTTGCAAGTGTGAAGAAATTAAAGGGACACAGAAAGATTTGTATGCAGTGACACTGAGTGAAAAAACATATGCATATATACACACATATACTTACATATACATACATATATATACATACACATATATGTTCATGCATATGCATATGTACAGACAGACAGATACACATTAATTAATTAAAATAAAGTAATTTGGAAATGGCCAAGAATTGGTGCATAAGCCTTACTCGGAGTAATGTAAGAGAAAGGTCATCTATCAGAGTCCAGGGTCTCATGGAAAGAGGATGGGAAGGATGAAGAGGATGGTCAGGGTACAGGCAACATAGCTTGGGAATGGTGCACACACACACACACACACACACACACACACACACACACACATATAAGTGCAACAATATCAATAAAGCCAGCATCAGTTGTCAACAAAACTCCAATAATCTAACTTCAAAGGTCAAAGTTATTATCATATTGTTTTTATAATTTTATCAACTATGGAGTATCTGCTTCCAGCAAATGTACTTTGGAGAGGGTAAGTGTTTAATCAGAAGTATCACTTTGTGTCAAAACAATATACATCAATACATTTTGGGTTTTTTTGTTCCAAACCTGTTATTTCAATGGTTCAGGAAACTCCTATTGAGGAAATTCCAACTACCAACATAAATTTGCAACTGTTTGGCATTTACAGTCTTAGAAAGACAGGGATCTTTGTCCAAGGTACTGGGAGATTCATTCAAGGTAGGACAGCTCCTCAGAAGCTGGACATATACCCAGACCTTCCTGAGCACAGTGCCTGCAACATAGTAGACAATAAATGCCTATTGACTGATTGATACTGGATCTTTGTCACCCATATATTATGTATATATAAAATAGATGCATGTATGTTTATATATTTGTATGTGTATGTATTTTATCACATATGTAAGGAAAAGACTTATTATTCAAATGAGAGTTATACCTAAATCAGCTGTCTGTATATAGTCAGATCATCCACTTACCAGTTAAGATCAAAATTAGTATGAAACATGAGGAATAATGTGTAAAAGGTACAAAAACATGGCATAGAGTAGGAACAATTTAATTCTCATCATTTTAAGCAGGTAATCAAATAATGAAAAATGAGAAATAGACAATAAGAATGACATCAACACTGATTACAATAATCCTACATAGAAGTTTAACTAGTGTAAATTAATGGTCACAACAAGGCTACCAAAAGAGCACAGAAAGCACCTTAGTTAGCAAACATCTGCCTGATTTGCCAGAGGCTATACTGGGCTATAACATAAACACATTTGCAAAATCTTAGAAAGAAGCATGATAGATGATTATAGTCAGTATTATTTCATAAAAAAGAGAGAAGCAATGAAGGATAAAATCAAGTTAAAGGAAGGTTGGCAAGATATTCAGCTAAACAGTCATCCCATGAGTAAGTATGAAAAAGGCACAACAATGAACTGAAGGAAAGAGGGAAAGACTTGTGAAATGCATTGTAACAAACAATTTTCTCCATCACAGCCTGTGGAACCACCACACTTAGAATTCGACATCAGAGTCCTGGATATGCAGACAGATGAAGCTGAAATGGAATTAAAGAGAACAGACAGGAAAGGTAGCCAGATTGGATCAAGTATATCTAGAAGAGCTCTTTAAATGAGACAACAAAGCATTAGGAGATTGATATTCAAGTTAGCTGAAACAGAAGACACAAAGGCATGGAGGGAAATTTCATACTTTACAAAAACTGAAAAAAAGTCAACCAAAAAACCAATAATATGAACCAAATGTATACTTTCTTATCTAAACAATTATGAAAGAAATTTATCCATGAATTTAATTTAGTACATCTTTGATGAGGCTATTAGGGAGGAACAAGTAGGTGTTCTCAAGTGATATTCAATAATGAACCATATTTTTAGTATTTCATAATTGACAAAAAGGGTATAGTATATAAAATCCCACAATCCTTATTGCTGAAGTATGAAAAAGTACTTCAATCAGTATACTCAAAGTCTACCTTACACATGCACTTTTCAAACAAGATCTTTTCCTAGCTTTTATATACAGATGTGAATCAAAATTATTTAAAATTTCTTGAAAAATAGTAATAACAAAAATTACTCTGTTACCAGATACCTGATTATAAAAAAGGCAAGACATAAAACAGGAACACACACACACACACACACACACACACATATTTTAAGCAAAGGTGTTACAAAAGTGTTAATCTCTATGATTGAGGATAGCCAGCACAGAGTCAAAGTTGGGAGATTTTTTGTGGATGATGAGGCCTTTCTGACCTTAAGTATTGTTCATTTAGGGGATAGGATAAGGTTCAAGCTAAACTCTGATCATTTTATCCTTTTTGGGGGGAGGACTCCAAACTGTATATCCAAAGCTTGATCCCTTTTCTCACTACATACAAGTTCCATAATGAATATATATGGTGAATATCAAAGAAACCCATTTATCAAAAACAGAAGTCAGAGAAAGTATATGTACTAAGTATATGTTGTTTGACTTTCATTTTCCAAGAGGATCCGAGACTTACTCATGCATTAGACCTATTCAAAATTATCACCCTCACTCTCACTTCTAGAGTTATGGAAGTCTAGTGACAGGACAAAAGTCAAGATAACTGGTGATGGCACAGGAAGCAATGAATGACCTTGGCATCTTTGGGGCTTGACAAAGTTCTAAGTCCTCCATAGCACCTGCTTGAGTGGTCTTCATGGGCATTGGAACACATTGTTCTCATCTATCCATTCTGCTGGAGAAAGTCTTCACATCCTTGGGGTAGACATCCACCACTTACACCTACATTGGTGTAGACACACCTATGGGTTTATGGCCCATTGGTTACCCTCAACCTAACTTTGCCCATCTGATGAGACCATTTACCAGGATATAACCATTGTACTGCTACAGCTTCTTGGAGCCACAAGTAAGAGTTAAGTGCCAGGGGAAGACTTCAAAGCAGCTAGGTGACACAGTAGATAAGAGTACAGAGCTTGGAGCGAAGATAAGTCTTCCTGAGTTCAAATCTGGCCTCAGATACTTACTATCTATGTGCCCCTGGGCAAATCACTTAACCCATTTGCCTCAATTTCTTCATCTGTAAGATGATTTGGTGAAGGAAATGGCAAACCACTCCAGTATCTTTGCCAAGAAAATTGGGTCACAAAGAATCTCACACACCTGAAAATTGAGTGAACAACACCTTCATACACTTTGTGATCTAGCCAGACTGACCTGTTTGCTGTCCTTCAGATGTCAAACTTCACTCTCTTCACAACTATAGGAGACTATTACCAGACAATACAAAGTGGAGGAAGTCTTCCATTGGGAGCTCATCTGGGACAGAATTGTAGAGCTTCCCCAAGGCGAAACTTCCAAAGGTCTCTAGTGTAGCAAACCGGGAACAGGGACATGATGGAGACTACCAGTCTTCCCAGCCTCTTCTTCTAGCAACCTAAAGGGAACTTGACCTCTTCCATCTTCTTCCTTGAAGCTGGCAGCCAGAAGTGCCACATGTGACTTGATCCTTGAAGAGTCCCAAAGAAGACTAAAGAATGTTTGAGCTCTCCCACACTCACTTTCTTGCCCCATCCATTACTCAAGACAGTAGTTCATCTCACCCAATAAGGAGAGTGTTCCTTGCCAATGTGCTTTCAGACAAGGGTGACGAAGGTTTTAAAAAAAAAATGAGCTAATATGTACTGACGCTAACTCACTCGGCAACATTCCACAACTTCCCACCTATCAGCAATGGGGCTGCACTAGAAAATGGAAGGACCTGACACATGCTAACCTTACATTCCAATTTCCATTCCCTCTTTCCAGTGCTATGGAATCCTCAGCTTCCAGCTGTACATGTTTGATCAAGCAACAATACGCAGACAGCTTGGTAGCCTTTTTCCTTGGAAACCTTGGAAGCCTTTTCAGGAGCAAAAACCTGCTTGTGTCCACCACCCAGTAGCAACAGAGCTGCAAGATCTAAACTGCTGATGCCAAAGCAGACAACCCCATAATACCAGTGTGGCAGCTCTCTGAACTTCCCAGAAGGAGCTGGATGAGACACCAGGACAGGACAGTGTGGACAAGGGAGGAAGAGGTGGTTTGGGGAAAGCTATACAATATTCCACTGTATCTGAGGGAAAGAACACAGCATCCAGATGAGGTCAGTTCTGGCCACTAAAAACGTCACTTGGGGAGGAGATAGGCTGGCAAACTTTAAATTGCCCAAAGTAGAAGGGGGTTCAGACTCTTTGAGATTCAGTCCTGAGGAAACAACCATCAGAGGGGAGAGTCGAGAAGTGAGAAGGGTAAAATCAGGGGAAGGGGAAGGCTAAAGTTACCAAAGCTCTCAGGAAGAAGAAAGTTCAAAGAGTTTGTATATAAGCAGAAAAATCAATTGGGGAAACATTAACAATTAGATAAATTACTGACCCTAGATCTAGTAAACATGTTCAGACATCTAGGAGTAAATGCTGCAAAACAAAGGAAAATTAATCCAACACTTTATGAGTCAGAGACCCCCGAGGAAGATGAGAACATAGAACCACAACACACTGTTCCTGAGTAGTTCAAAAGAGACATGAGAATTAAAAGAGCAAAATCTATATCATGAAAAGCAAAAGTAATAGGCAGAATGAAAAAAGAACCTGGAATCTGCAATGACAAATTTCATCAAAGGGACAAAAAAAGAGAACAGTAGATTGAAAATACAAATATGTAGAAGTGAAGAATAATTTAGAAGAGAAGCGAAAAAAACATCAAAATAAAATGTTTCCTATGCAAGCAAAACATAAGAATCTTGAAGAACAAAACATGCAGGAACAATCTATGCAACTGTAGGTCTCCAAAAAGAATACAACAGGATGGAAAAAATTTAACATCAAAATGAAACAAATAATAGGAAAGAACTCCCCAGAACTTTTGAACATAAAAATGAAATCCCAATTAAAAGAATTCAGACTTCCTCTAGAAAAAAATCCAGTTACAAACTCCAAGACACATAGTACTTAAATTCAACAACTCAATTCCAAAACAACAAATTTTGTTAACCATATGGAAAAAGACCTTAAATCACAAAGGAAAGGAATAACACAAAACTATTCTGCACCCACCAAAGAATATAGGAGGGATTGGAATGATGTATTCTGAAAAACAATGGTGCTCAGGTTGCAGCCCAGAGTGACTTACTCTGCAAATCTGAGCTTAGCCATAAGTGAAAAAAAGATGGGACATTCAATAATAAAGAGGCTTTTGAAACATTGTCAGAAAGAAAATCAGAATGAAGAGATCATTAGCTTCTTGAACACTCCAGATAACAGAAATGCAGGAATGAAAAAATTCAGTTGTCAAGGTCAGCAACAGTAACAGAGTGACCGTAGAGAGATCAGTAACACCCCTCTAAATATATGTGAGGAGACAGGGCAAAGGGGATAGTCTTGTGGAGGAATGAGTGAAGAGATGGGCCTAGGGAATTATGGACAGAACCTATCTTCTGGTAAATCAGGTTTTTTTTGTTTTGTTTTTTGGGGGAAGGGCACCACATTACAACATGAAATGATACATGAAAAAGAGGGGAAGGGGAAAAAGATGCAGTAGGATAGAGAGGAATATATGATGTGTTTGAATCAAATTGAGGGCTGACAATGAGGAGAAGGTGACCCCTATGGTATTAGAAAGAGAAGAACCCATAGAAGAGTAGGTAAGGAGAAGAAGGAAGGACTGAAAAGGGAGAGAAAGGAAAGAGGCCTTGTCTTGGTGGTGGGAGGGGTTTACACTCATTACCATTCCTATGGATGAAGAGATATAGTCCATGAAAGGAGATGTGGATGTTGTGCTGGATGTGGCCTGACGGATTTGGTGCTTGAAAAATTTACTTGTCATACCTTGGGAGGTGGGGAGACTTGGAGCTCCTGGGGGCAACTGGAAAGTTGGGAAATAAGAAGGTATGGTCCCAAGAAGGAGATTTTGAGGAAAATGGTGAAAATAAATGGTAACCATGGGAGAGCAGAAATCAATGGTGGGCTTCATAATTAGGGACCTAGTGAAGGAGATACCCTGTCATGGGACTGTGTCGCTCCTTCACTTGGTGATCTCATTAGCACCCATGGATTAAATTTCCATCTCTATGTTGATGGTTCTTAAATCTATCTATCCTGGACTAAATTCTCTGGTGACCTCCAATCTTGTATGCCCAATTGTCTTTCAGATATCTTGAACTGGATGTCCAGTAAACATCTTAAATTCTACCACGTCCAAAACAGAACTAATTGACTTTCCCCCTAACCTTCCCTCTCCTAAACTCCCCATTACTGTCAAGAACACCACCATCCTCAAAGTTCCTCAGGCTTACAAGTTAGGTGTTATTCTCAACTCCTCACTCTCTCTCACCCACATGTCCAATATGTTGCCAAGACCTGCTGATATTGGCAACATTTCTCAAATATGTTTTCTTCTCTCCCCTTCTCTCTCCTCTGATACTGCCACTACTATCATTCAAGCCCTAGACCATTGCATAGACTATTACAATAGCATTGCTTTGTCCTTCATAAATCTCTTCCCATTCCTGACCATCCTCCATGCAACCATAAAAATGATTTTCCTTAGGTGCAGGTCCAACTATGTCATTGCCCTACTCAATAAACTCCAGCACTTTTTTATTGCCTCTCATATCAAATATCTTCTGTCTGGCATTCAAAACCCTTCAGATCCACCCCACCCTGCCTTTCTCATTTTTGCTATACTTTGCTCCCCATCACATGCTCTTCTATCCCATGACAAGACACTTGATCTCTTTGCTCCAGGCATTTTCCCTAACTGTTCCCCATTCCTGGAATACTCTTCCTCATTGGCATATACTGGATTCCTTGACTTCCTTTAAGTCCTAACTAAAGTTCCATCTCTCATAAGAAGCCTTTCCAAACCCCTCTTAGTTCTAGTTCCTTCCTTCTTTTAATTATTTCCTATTTAACCTGTCTATAGCTTGCTTTGGTTTTATTTGTTTGTGTGTCATCTTCCCCCTTAGCAAGGACTGCCTTTCATGTTTTTTTCATCCCCACTGTTTAGTGCATTGTCTGGTACGTAGTAGGTGTTCATAAATGCTCATTAAATGACTAGCTGATAACAGGAATTTCAAAGAAGGTATAGGTACATTTCATGTTTGCATCAGTGGAATGATGACAATTGATAATATAGGAGAAAATGAATTGTTTTACTCCATTTGTTTCCATTTTCTGTCCCAAAATAGATGATTTTCAAATTGGGAGGACTAGAACAAAAAGAGTTATAAGAAATAGAAACCTAAGATAAGTAAAGAGACCAAAAGACAAAAATCTAACTGCCCTCAGTGAGTTCAAGTTGAAACACTTGATGAACAACATTCCAGAGTACTGAAAGAAATAGCAGGTGTCATTGGTAGACAGCTGTCCATGGTTTCTGAAGAACTATGGAGAGCAAGTGCTCTCCATATTTGCAGGGCTCAAATATTCCAATATTTTAAAGGGGAGAGGAGAGGGAAACTTGAAACTAGATGCTAATGAGCTTGGTATCATTTTCTGGTAAAATACTAGGAGAAATTACTCAAAAGGAGAGTTGTGAGCCTCCAGAGAAAAAAGACTGGTCATTATCAGCCAAAATGGCCTCATCAAGAACAATTCTTGCCAGACTAAACTCATTTTAAAAAATCAATGGTATGTTTTTTTTGTTGTTGATGTTGTTGTTATATGCATTAACAGTGCCTAACATATAGCAGATGTTTAATGAGTGTCTATTGAATTGAGTTAGAAGGACACTGGAATTTTAGTGGACTATACGTCAACACTATGACATAACATTCACAACATTTAACGTTTTTAAAATAGATTTCATTGATAAATATCTGTCTCCATAGTCAACTGCCAAAGAATTGTGTGTGACTTAAACATTGTTATATCAGAGATTTCCTGTTTAAGACCAGATTTTAGAAAGCTGCATTTTGTTTTATCTAATCAACTTTTTTTGCCAAAAAGTAAATTTTGGGATATATTTTATGTACAACTTGGGTTTTTGCACATGTGAGAAAGTTAAAGCTAGATTTTCAAAACTCCTCTATTTGTCTGTCTTTTTGAACTCTCTTCTGTTGTCTTCCTTATTTTTAAAATGTTTCATTGACACTCTTTCCTCTCATTTTTTTGTCATCACTACCATTACTCCCCCATAATCTTACCAAAAAGAGTCCTCCCTTGTAATAAGTAATTATAGGCAAGCAAAACAAATTCACCCATGGCTTTGTCTGGAAATATGTATCTCTTTCTTCACTTCCAGTATATTAGCTCTGTCCCATAGTGGAAAGCATTCCTCATCACTAGTATTCCATGCATATAGTTGTTCATCGCATTGATCTGAGTTTTTAAGTCTTTAACAGTTATTTCATTTTACATAGTTGGAGTTATTGGCAAATTGTTTTTCTAGTTTGTCTTACTTCACTCTTCATCATTTCATTGTCTTCCCATTTTTCTCTGAATCTATCCCTTTTTCATTTAAGTGATAACAATATCACATAATATTTACATACATAATTTGTTCAACCATTTTCTATTTAATGGGTATCCCCTCCACCACTTAGTTCTCTGCCACAACATTTCCTTTAATGTAATCTTTGGAGGGGAGGTGGGATATGCCTCATAATAATTGTTTGTCCTTCATTCTCAAAGAGGACCATGACGTCAAGATAGTATTGTTGAGTCAAAGGATATACACAGTTTAGTGACTTTTTACGTAAAGTTTCAAATGACTTTTGAGAATCATTAGACTAATTTGTAGATTTATAAATATTACATTCCTTCCACATCCCTTCCAACAATTGTAATTTTCCTCTTTTTTATCATCTTTATCAGTGTGATAGGTGTAAGATGAAACCTCAGAATTTTTGAATTTTCATTTCTTTCAGAGTAGTTTTTCTCAAGATAGTGAATTTCTTTCTTTTCTTCTTGGGAGAACTACATATTCATATCTTTTTGCCATTTATCTATTACGAAATGAATTTTATTCTTATATGCTCTAATCAGTTCCCTATGTACTTTGGCTATCAGTCCCTTAGAGAAAGTTCCTGAAAAAATATTTCCCAATTAACTCTTTCTCTTCTAAGTTTAATTGTATTGATTTTATTGGTGCAAAAACTTTTCACTTTTGTGTAATCAAATTTGCCCAGTTTACCCCTTGCAATCCCTTGCACTTCCATTCTATTAAAGGTCCATTTTTCCACTTGATAGAACTAGACTCAGGCTTCCAAGGTAAATTATACTTGAATGAAAGACTTTTTGCCTTTAGGAATATCATATTCCAAGATTTTCTCTTCTTTTGAGTAGATACTCATAATCTTGTGTGATACTGACTGTGGTTCCTTGTTATTTTTTTTTTCTATCTGACTGCTTGAAATACTTTCTTTGAAAATGGATAACTATGAGTTTTGTCTATTATAGTTCTATCTGCTTTTAATTTGGGGATTATTTTCAGGAGGTCATATGGATTCTTTCTCTTTTTTTTCACTTGACTGCTAGTCAAGTGAAATAGATATGCACAGTTTCCTTTTAGAATTTCTTGAAATATGGAATCCATATTTTTTATTTGGTTGCAGTTTGCAGAGAATCCAATGATTCTTAAAACAATCTCTCCTCAGCCCATTTTACATATTATATGAGATCTCTTCTCCCCTTTTCTGTTAAACTCCTTGAGAGAGTAAGCTACACTCGATTCATTCACTTCTGCTTTTCTCAGGTAATATAGGAGCCAGCCCAGACTAGCTCTCAAAAGCCTATTGTTAAACTTCAAATGTAAGCAAATAGAATTCAAATGTAAGCACTTACTCCTCAGAAAGGAACATAGAAATCACGGTTCATTTTATTGTTTTATTGATTTCTAGGCTTAGGAAAGTGGTGGAGAGAATGTCAATAAGGCATATTAATCTTAAAAATGTATCCAGTATACATATTTTTTCAGAGACAGTAGTTAAATATTTACCAGCCCATTTTTACCTCTCAGTCACCTCTAAACCTTCTAAAATATGGTTCATGATATCATCATTCACTTGAAATTGTCTTATCCAAAGTTACCAATGACCTCTTAATTGCCAACTCTAATGACCTTTTCTCAATCCTGATCCTTCTTAGGCTCTCTGTACCACCAACACTGTTGATAACCTTATCATTAATATCCATTTCTTTCTAGGTTTTTGCAACATTATTCTCTTCTAGTTCCCCTATCTGTCTAAATCAGTCTTCTCAGTCTCCTTTCCTAGATCTTCTGGGCCTCGCCAGTGTTCTATATTGGCTTGTCTTCTCATCTCCTTCCATATCATATTTTTTTAATGATCATATAAACTCCCTTGAATTCCATTTCCAGATCTCTATAGATTGTCCTAGTTGCTCTCCTAAGGTCTAACCCTGCATCTGCCTTTTGGATACCTCAAATATATTTTTTGTACGCTACAAACTCAACATATCCAAAAGAGAACTCATTAGCTTTCACCCCAAGCTGTTTTCTCTTCCCATCTTTCCTATTATGGTAGAGGACACCACCACCCTGCTAGGCACCCATGAGAAAAAAACCTTAATGTCTTTCTCTGCTCCTCATTTGCATTCATCCCGTATTTCCAAAAGTCAAATCTTGTCATTTCTGCTTTCATAAACTCTCTTATATATGTTCCTTTCTCTCTAAGTATGCAGCCACTACTCTAGTCTAGGCCTAGTTTGGTTCCCTTGCTTCAAATCTATCTCCATTCCAATCCATTCATCACTCAGATACCCCAATGATTTTCTTAAGGCACAAATCTGGCTATGTAATATTTTACTCTATAAGCT
Organism: Potorous gilbertii; assembly: GCA_028658325.1. NCBI lineage: Eukaryota > Metazoa > Chordata > Mammalia > Diprotodontia > Potoroidae > Potorous > Potorous gilbertii. Next base: position 2,110 of record JAQQSK010009476.1, on the reverse strand, counting down.
CCTTGTTATTTCCAGGATCAAATATAAAATCCTCTGTGACTGTGGGGTAGCTGATAGGGATCCCCAAGTTGTGGACATCCCAAAACATTTCAAACTTTTTATGCCCCCAATAGAATTCATTATCTTTTCCCAAAAAAAAGTTCCCTTCTTCACTATATCCCAGTTATGCTTGAAGGCATCATCATTCTCCCAGTCACCCAAACAGCAACTTAAGTGTGTTATCCTCAAATCTTCATTCTTATCTCACCTATGCAATCTGTTGTCAAATTTTGTTTCTATTTTCACAATTATTTCGATAGGTATGTAGATACTCACACACATATCTATATAAAAACATATGTATTTCATGTATGTAGATATGTATAGATATGTGTGTATACATACATACATGTACATGTGTATGGATATAGCTATAGATATGGATATCCCCTCATATAACCACCACCCTGGTTTAAGCACCCATCACTTCTCATATGAAAAATAATGACCTTTTGGTTGATCTCCTTGCCTCATCTTTCCCTGTTATCCACCCTCCACTCAGATGCACAAGTGATGTTTTTTTCTAAAAAGCAAATCTGACCAAGTTGACTGCCTATTATTGCCTCTAGAACCAAAACTAAAACTCTCCATTTGGTATTTAAATCCTTTTATACCATGGCTCCAGCCTTCTTACATGTTGCTCCTCTCTGTGCTCTACACCATGCCTTTCACTTGCAACTCATTCAAAATTGCAGAACTTACCTGCTATTTACTCATTTAATATGCACAAACCACATTTTCATATTATAGTTATTTGTGTATGTTTCACAGCACTCCACTAACTGCAGCCATCCTGACTTATGCTTTGCCATTGGACCCAGATGACTCTAGAGAAGAGAGTAAGGCTGGTGACTATACACAGCCCTGCCTCACTTAAATCTGATTCACTTGCTAATCAAGACATCACCTTTCTGATGCCATTGATCCTCTCTGAGAATGAAGGGCAAACAACAATAGACTTCATGAAGACAGGAGTCTATTTTTCATCTGTAAATTTCATATCTCTCTCAGAGTCAAGTACAATGCTTTCCATACAACAGGTACTTAAATGCTTGTTCAGTTGAATCAAAGTGAATGAAATTCACATTTTTTTTTTGCTGCCAGGACTGCCTAGCACAGTGGACTGAAGTTTGGCTTCTGATAATTCATCTCTTAGACAACATGGGTCATAAAATTCCCTTACCCAGAAGAACAGATGAGCTAGTCAACTCACCTCCTAAAGATGGCCACTCAGCAATTCTCAATTAAAAACTCCCCTTTCTAAGAGGGGACAGCCAGAGGGTTGAACTAAGGGTAAATATAATTGCAACATGTAGTGCTCATTAACTTACTTTTAAATAAGCAGATTGTCAGCAAAATTGTCTTAGCGCACATACAGACGCTCTTGTAGAAGATGCTTGTTCCTATGACACATACCTTAGGTTATAAATTTGTCAGTGTTTAAACATCTATCTGCATTTGCTTTCTCATATCCATCCATGTCAGCTTCTTAACTCCAACCCCAGGACCCAGCATGAGAGGGAACTTTAAAATAATATTTTTCTGATGCAAAATGATGTGTGTGTATGTAGCCCTTTTTAGAACTACATAGACTATTCACACTCAAGTATGTGTTCCATTAGGTTTTTTTGTCAATAAATTCACTCAATATACCAGGGAGATGACTTAATATTCTAGTTGTAATTTATATCCCATGGGAGGATCGTCAAGTACTTTTTGAGCTTAAAGTTGACTTACTCTCTACTCTCACCATGAACTTGTCCTGTATTTCTCTCAAGATGGTGCAGTAACTACAGTACTGAGCCTGAAGTCAGGAAGACCTGAATTCAGATTTGACTCCTGAACAATGGAAGGAATTTCTAAATAACCAATATTAACTATTAGCCCTAGATGATATTTCTGTGCCCCAGACTAGCAGGAACATATGCTACAAGTGTAAGTGTTATGATGAGCTCAAGTGTAAAGAATAGAAAATTAAAGGAAACAAAGTAAAACCTTAATATTTAAATAGATATATTACCTTATTGTAATTTACACAATGAGGTGTTTCTCTAAACTCTAATCACTAACA
>JAQQSK010009475.1:0-13072 GCA_028658325.1 Potorous gilbertii | reverse complement strand
GGAAATCTCCTTCACTGTGTTTCTGCGCAGCTTCCACTGTTCCAGATTTTGTCAGGAGTTCTTTTTAGAGGAAATCCATGGGCTGTGGGTTCGGAGCTAGCAAATGTGAGTCTTTCTACTCCGCCATCTTGGCTCCACCCCTATTTTTATATTCTTTATATGGACACATATTATATGTATATATGTGTGTATAATAATGTGTGTATGTGTGCATATATGCTGCTCATATACTTTTGCCTGTGTGTAGCAGTAGTAGCAGTAATAGAGTTGACTGAATAGTAGTAGCAGTAATAGAGAAATGACTGAAAAAGAGGGCACAGAGATTGCTACATAACACTTATGAAATATAATGAAGTGAAATGTCCAATCCAGGGGTGAGGAGTCTGTGGCCTCAAGGCCACATGTGGCCCTCTAGATCCTAAAGTGCGCCCCTTTAACTGAGTCCAAATTTCACAGAACACATGTGGTGTTGAGGCCACAGGTTCCCACCCCTCTCATCCATCACAAAGGCACCTGTTTAAGATATTGATCCCTTTGGGATTTGGTTTTTCACTAGGTTGGTGTTCATGTTTATACATATGTACACATTTCATGCATATATACAGATACAATATCACACAAAATATTATCTTATATATCATATATACATCTAAAATTAGTACAAGGGCATTCTAGGACAGATGGTCCTAGAATCTAGGAGGGGATAAGAAGCATAGGATTTGAGAGTTGGAAGGGAACTCCTAAACCATTTAATCCATATCCTAGAGTTACGCCTTCTTTCACACACCTGGCATGTAGTTGTCCAGTCTGTGCTTTAAGACCTACAAGGAAGGTGAACTCACTACCTCTCAAGGCATCCCCCACCCACACATACAAAAGTTCCATTTTTTTCCTCCTAATTTTCACCCATGCTCCCATCCTCTGGGAGCCAAACTGAGCAGTGTAGACAGTGATGACTGACCTGAGTTTTGAAGAAAATAAGTAATTTAAGAGGTGAGATGAGGAGGTCATTTCCTATATGAAGGCCAGTCAGTGCCAAGGCATGAAGATTAGAAGATGTAGGTACACTTTGCCTGTACCTGAGAGTATGGTAATGACAACATTGTGTAATAAAGGGGGAGCTCCTGTTGGAAAGGGCTTAAAATGCTGAATAGAGTGGATTACACTTGATCCTCAGTACAATAGGGAGTCATTTGTCTTTCTTAAGTAAGAGAGTGACATGGTGAGAAGGGCATTTCAGGAATATCACTTTGACAGCTATGTGGAGGAAGGGATTGGAGTTGGGAGATACTTAAGGTGGGAAGACTGGCTAGAAGACAATGGCAACAGTTCAGCCAAGAGGAAAAGAGGATCTGGCCTAGTATGGTGCTGTTGTAAGTACAAAGAAGGGGTAAGGTGTGAGCAGGATTGTAGAGACAGAAAGCACAGGATTGGGTCTGTTGGGCCAGGGTGACTGGAGGGTGGAGGATAAGGCTGGAGTTGTTAGAAGGGGTGGCTGGAAGGATGGGGGTGTCCTCAACAGGAACAGGAAAAGTCAGAAGCAAGACTGGGTTTGAGAAAAAGTCAAGGATTCTATCACGTGAGAGAGCATGGAGATAAAAAATGAGAGACCAGGGCAGAGCTTTGATGGCATGACTGAGATGATGAGTGATCAAAGGAGAAAGAGAAGGAATCAGAGAAGGTACTGGGGATGTGTGGTCTGGATTAAAGAAAGTTAGAGAGGAATGGGATAGTGCTCGGTTCAAGCTACCTTCTGCTTGAAGATCTCTTCCCATAAAGGACTCCAGTGCCAGACTTCAGTGGACCCCAGGTGCAGTCCTAGGGAACTTTACCTCCAAGAGAAGGGATCAGACTTTCCTTGCATTCTGTGAGTTATTATTTCCCCAGTTCAGAGTTCTGGAGAAAACCAACACTCTTTTTTGTATGGATCTTTTGTGGAGTCTCCTCTAAAAACAACGAATGGGTCCTCACATTTCCAAATATTAAAAACAACTCACTCAGAAGCAGGCACCAACTTAAACTTGCTGCTTGTTCTTTGTTCTCCAAGAGGACCATGACATGATGGGGTGATGCTATGACACGCAAGTGAACTGGATTTAAGTGAGGAGGGATATGCAAAGTCACTGGTCTCACTCTCTTCTTCAAAGCCCTCTGGGATCAGTGGCAATTTCTAGATTGGTATGACTGGAGATGGCCCACTTAACTTTAAAACATAAAACAACAGCCCATAATCACCTCATGCTGGTTGGTGGATGTGTCTTCCTCCAGTCTCCCCCCACTTCAATCCATTCTCCATTCAACCATTAAAGTTATTTTTCTAAAGCACAAACTTATCTTGACAGTCTCTTACTCGGTTAAACCCTAGTGGCTCCCTTTTGCCTCCAAAAGCAAATACAAAAAGCTTACTTTGGTATTCAAAGCTCTTCAGAATCTAACCCCCTCCTAACTGCCTGGTTTTCTTGTACCTTACTCCATGGCATATCCTTTATAATCCAGTGACACTGGCCTCTCGGATGTTCTATGAAGAAGATACTCCATTTCTTGACTCTGTGTATTCTCTCTGGCTGACCCCCACGCCTGGAATGACATCCCTCTTCCACTCTATTTACATTCGTAACTTCCTTTAATTCCCAACTAAAATCCCATTTTTTACTAAAAGCTTTCCCTGAAACTCTCTTAATTCGAATATCTTACCTCTGTCAATTGTTTCTTTCTTGTCCTGTGTGTAGTTTGCTTCATATGTGTTTATTTGTATGTTGTCTCCTCCACTACATTGGAGGCTCTTTGAGGGCAAGGACTGTCCTTTGCCTCTTTTTTTAACCTCCAACACCTGGCATTGTGCCTGACACATGGTAGGTGCCTAAGAAAGGGTTATTGATAGATTTCTATCATATTCTCTCCAAATGTAAAGTGACTGGGAAAGGACTACTCAGTATACATTTCACCAATACATTATTTATGCAATTCAGATTCCTTGTTGATTTACTGAATTGCTTGAGTTTTCTAAGTCCTTTAGCTTTAAATTCTCTGCTTCTCCCATTTCTCCTGCCAGTGGTCCAACTTCTCCAAGAATCCAAGGAGTTTCCTTGGCCCATTGTCCTAGAGTCAAGGAAAGACACATGAAGCAAAAAGGAAGGTGCCTGTGAGTCACATGAGGTTATGTGTTTACCACCTTTATTGTACTGGGGGTAGGGAGTTCAATCCCTTCTCACCCAGCTGAACATCCAAGGGAGAGTCGGCAGTGTGCTAAAGAAGAGGGTATCTTTTGAGGTGCCTGATGCAGTGTTCAGGAAATGATCACATGACCCGAATAAAATCACATCATGAGCCAATGAAAGGACTTCTGAAGAAATTACCTTTTGTATCTACGGCTAGGTGAAGACTTCATTATCAAACTGAGCATAGAGAGGCTCGCAGGAGATAAAGCAGACCATTTTTATTACATACATTTTTAAAGTTTTTTCACAAATAAGTCTATTTGGTAAAATTTAGATGGGAAACATATCTGGGAGAAAAATCTTTTTCCCAAGTTTGTCCGCTAAAAGTCTCATATTCAAACTCTTATGTGGAACAAATGCAAAGTTATAAGGATAAGAAGGGTTGCCCAATTGATAAATGGTCAAAGGCAATTTTCAAAGGAAGACATCTAAGCTGTCATCAATCATATGAAAGAATGCTCTAAATCACTAATAATTAGATAAATGCAAACTGAAACAACTTTGAGATTCCAACTCACACACGCAACGATGAGAGCTATTACGTGACTCAGCAGATAGATTCCCAGACACGGAGTCAGAAAGACCTGAGTTCAAATGTAACACTTACTTGTTATGTACTCCTGAGCCAATCACTTAGCTGTTTCCAACCTTGGTTTCCTCAACTGTAGAATGGGAATAATACTACAACATGTCTTCCATGGCTATTGTGAGGATCACGTAAGATAATGTCTATAAAACACTTAGCACATAATAGTTTCTTAATGAATGCTTGGCCCCTTCCTCATACTTACCCAACCATCAAAGGAGAACAGAAGAGGAAAATGACCACTGTTGGAGAGAAAACACATTTACTGATGCACTGTTGGTAGAGATGTAAACTGGTGCATTCCCTGTGGAAAACAATTTGGACATCTGTCCAGAAAATTACCCAATTTTTACCATTTCTACCTGTAATGAAATCAAAGGAAAAAGGACCCTTTGTACAAAAATGATTTGTAACTGTTTCTTTTTCTTGGCAGTCAAGAATAAGAAGCCATGAGAGGAGGATGTCCTCCGTTGAGGAATGGCTAACCAAATGATGACATAGGAATGTGATGGAGTAGCATTACGGGACAAAAACAGAAAAAACGGGCAAGTTCAGTGCAAGTGGGAAAGATCTTCATGAACATAGCAGAAATAGGAGAAGAATTTCATGTCAATAGTATCCATAAGGCTGAGGTGGCAGGATGGGTGGAGTGCCAAACTCCTGTCAGGAAGACTCATCTTCTTGAGTTCAAATCCAGCCTCAGACACTTACTAGCTGTGGCACCCTGGGCAAGTCACTTAACCCTGTTTGCCTCAGGGTCCTCATCTGTACAATGAATTGGAGAAGGAAATGGCAAACTACTCTGCCAAGAAAATCCTAAATGGGATCACAAAGAGTCTGAAATACCTGAAAATCAACTGACAACAACAAATGACCACTTTAAAAGCTTTAGAATAATATCCATGAGTCAGAAGAGTGAAGGTGAAAGTTGCTATTCACCTCCTGTGAGTGAGGTGATGAGCTGAAAATGCAGAGAGCTGTCCATTTTTAAACATGGTCTATGTGAGAATTTGTTTTGTGGGACAGCACAGTATGTATTAAGGTGACAAAAGATATTTATGTCGTTATAAGCTACATTTTAAAAAAAATACAATTTATTGCTGTACAGTGGTAATGCTTTAAATTAATACTCAGACATTGGAACCCATCGGTCCAGAGAAATGGTGACAATAGAGACTGTCACCTTACTGCTATTAAACAGTAGTTCAATATTCTGCCTTAATGGGCTAAGATTGTGATTGATACTGTTGTTTTGGGGAACAAATCGGGTTTATTTATTGGGGAAAATATGAGTAGGGAAAGATTTAGAGTGGAGGCCATCTGTATTTTAAAATCATTGCATTGCTAACACATGTTCCGTATGATAAAATAAAAAATAAATAACTAGAAATATCTAGAGGCTGTTTCCTCAGTCCTTACAAAGCCCACAGAGTGGCTGACTCTTGCCCAATCCATGGTTCTACTCATTTTGAAAAGCCTGTGATTTGGAGGAGGGATTTGCCTCATTCTGCTTGTCACCAGAAGACAAAACCAGGAGCTTCAAAGGGGCCCATAAAAGCTTGTGGTCAGACCATGGGAGCTGTCCCAAAGTGGAAGAACCTGCCTCCAGTAATGATGAGTTCTCCATCTTTGGACATCCTCAAGCAGAAGGTGGGCAACCTCTTTTGAAGGCTATTAGAGTGAATATTGTTGTCTAGAAATAGGTTGGAGTGGGCTTCCGGTATCCCTTCCAGTGCTGAGATTTGCTAATTTCATGACCCTGTGCATGAACAAGGAAGCTAAAGAAACTCCATTTTGTATGTAGTTCCTCTAATTTGCCCCCATCTCTGTCTGTATTGCAACTTCCCCTCCGTCCTTACTAGCCCCAGCAGCAGACTTGATCCAACCAAGAGATACTGCAGTGCCTATACCCACTGTGTAAGCCCCAAGTAATAAACCTTGTCCAATCCAGAGGCACCCTATGCCCAATTCGCCTTCTACCAAGATTGAAGCTTTGCCCTTCTACTCCTTCTGGGAGTCTCCACCTATAGTGGTGGAATTCCCTTGCCGGGAACTCAATAAACCCTCATTTTCTGAGACGTTTGCTTTGAGTCTGGTTCTGGCTCTGGTTTGCTCTGGTACTGGCAATTTTATCCACAACTCCAAATCTGCTTCCCTCTAATTTCAGATACTTTGTCCTAGGCTAGTTCCCCTGCCGCCCTGACAAGAAAAAAAATTGTATTCATGAGTTTTTCTTCCCCTACTTAAAGCTTCAGAATCAAGGGGAGAATTCTTCTATTTGGGGTTTAAAATTGACCATTTTCTACCTTTCCAATTTTCTTATACTTTATTGAGGTCCCCGCCCCCACCCTCCCCATCAAAAAAAACCTTTCTATAATCCTGTTATACTAGTTCAAGTGATGTCCCTTGAACATCATAATCCATCTTGCATCTCCTGAGTCTGGACTTATTCTAGTTGTCCCTCACATGGAGAAGGCTCTCTCTCTCTCTCTCTCTCTCTCTCTCTCTCTCTCTCTCTTCCTCCTTTCCTCCCTCCCTCCGTCCCTCCATTCCTCTCTCTCTCTTTCTGTCTCTCACTCCCTCCCTTCCCCTCATTTCCACTCCCATCCTCTCATCCTTTTGTTTTTTTTCTCTCCTTGCCCCTCCCCTTTTCTCTTCTCTCTTTTCTGTTTCTCTCTCTCTCTCTCTCTCTCTCTCTCTCTCTATATATATATATATATATATATATATATATATATATATATATATACATACATACATATATACACACAGATTTTATATGTATTTATATATATATATATATATATATATATATATAATATATTTTCCCCTTGGATATCTCTGTCTCTGTCTCTCTGTGTGGATCTCTTTTTGTCTCCGTTTCTCTGTCTCTCTCCTCTTCCCTCTTAACTTCCTTGTTTTCTTTCAATATTCAGCTCATTTCCCACCATCCGCAGGAAGCCATTTCCCACATCCATATCACCTCTACCCAACCTCCACCTGACACATCTTCTGTCTACCTGATTTATTTACATACTATTGCCCACATTAGAAGATGAGCTTGAGGTCAGGGACCTTGTTTCTGTCTTTTGTAGCCCTGCCATTCAGTGCAGTACCTAGCATATAGTAGGCACTTAATAAATGCTTGTTGACTATTAGGCAGTGAACTCCTTGAGAATGAGGACCGGGGCATTTTTATCTTCTCTTCCATGTTAAACTTATTATTAATGTATGAATGCAATTTAACTTAGATTCTTCTTCAACTTTGAAGATGGTTCTGGAATCTTCACCAAATAGTCTTCCAACCTCTGTTCGAGTACCCGTCAACCTACAAAGATAGCCTATTTTATTTGCAGTGGTGCTGAGTGTCAAGCAGTCTTTATATGGAGCCGAAAGAATGCCATTCCTGCTTCACTGAGGTAGTGCAGAATTTCTCCTGATACACCAACCATTCCCTGACCCCAGGATTCAGAAAGATTGCACAACTGTCTGGGGAGCCTAGACAGGCTTTCGTGTTTCAGATGCTTCCTTCTGGGGACATTTCAGTGGAAGAGTGAACACCCCATCAGAGTGGAAAGGAGTCCCCCAAGTTCCACCAGCCTGCAGATTTGCTCCTCAAGGGACTCCACTACCCCACTTCTCCTAGTTTCCTTTTAGGCAGACTATGGCACTTAGGTCAATGCTTCCCTTATTTTTATATTTCTTCCCTTCCATTATATGTGGGATATATATGGTTCATATATATCCCATATATATTCTTTTATCATATCTCTTCCATTCCACTATTCTATTCCAACTATAAACCTCCCCCTAAACTTTCTTTGCGCTTGCTTTTAAAAAGGATACTAATCTTGTAAATAGACGTTTGGGAGGGAGGAGACCTGAATATGATACCTGGTTCTTGGATTCTGACTGCTTACTACAGAGTTTGTTTTCTCAGAGCTCATACTGAAGGGCCCAAGCTTTTATGGGCCCCTTTGAAGCTCCTGGTTTTGTCTTCTGAGGACAAGCAGAATGAGGCAAATCCCTCCTCCAATTCCCATACATGAACATAACTAAAGGTTAGTCTAGTGGAAAGTCAACAGTCCTCTGCTGACCTTGAAAATGCTTCTGAGGGACACCCATCTCACCCAGGCAACACACATCTGAAGGATATCCTCCTCAGAAGTTTGCATCCACTCGTGAATTATATACTCTCTGGCTGAACTGGCCCAGTGATTCCTCCAAGTCATTTGGGTGGCCTTGAATAGATCCCAATAGGATTGAGCAAGTTTAAGGTAGAGAGGGTGGCTGTGATTGTGATGAACAAGACCAGGGGACCAGCTATGTCAGGAATGGGCAAGAGGAGACATGCTACCAGGGAAGGGATATTCCATGTGGATCCAGAATGCCCCAGGTTCAAATCTAGACTTCAGCACTAATTTAACTCTGGGGCACTCTATACTGTTACTGTTGCTATTTTAAATATTGTTAACAGGTGTTGCTTTAAATAATAACAGATAGCATTTTCTAGCATACTGAGCTAAGTACTTTACAAATATTTCCTCTTTTGACCTTCACGACAATCCTTGGAGGTAGGTGCTAGAATTGCCTCCATTTTACAGTTGAAGAAACTAAGGCAGACGGAGAGGTTAAATAACTTTTCAGGATGAACCTTGGAATTCTAGCTAACAGTTCTAATGCCCCTCCCCCCTCACTGAGACTTCCCTTCTCCAGTTTAAACCTGCCTCTTTCTTCAGCTGATTTTCATCCGACTTGGGCTTGAGGCCCCGCTATCTTGGCTCCCACCTTGGCTCATCTCTAGTTTATCTAGGTCTTAGTTAGACAATGAACTCTAGAAGTGCATGTGATACCTCAGAAGTCACTCTGACAGCGTGACTCTCACCAGGGATTGATGGAAGCTATGTTTATGAAACAGGAATTTTGAGATTGTATTAAAAATTTGGACAGGCTATCTAGCAAAGCAACTGGACCTTGTTCTAAGTCTACAATTGAAAGAGAGCTGGCAGCTTAGAAATGACTGCTTAAATGTGATGTGTGAAAGTAGGACATTGCCCTGTGGCCTTGACTTCCTCTACCTACCTCTGCCGGCCTCCCTTTCACACTCTCAACCCCACATCCTTGTATAAGAGGAAAAACTTCCCAGTCTCAGCTCTGTCTGTCTATTAAGCATCAACAGTGAGATTCTGACCCAGGTCACTTCTGACTACAAAGTCTTTCTTCAGTTCCTTACAACATGTTCTCTTTTAAAAGTAGCAGACTTTCTGTGGCAGTTAGGGCACAGGGAATTTCCTCAGGTATAGATGATGAGGACCTTTAGAGTGGAAAGGATGTTGGTTTGGCATCAGTAGCTGTGGCTCTCATCAGAATGGAAGGAAGTTAGCTCATCAGCAATTTTATATTTTAGTCTTTTTTTCAAATTACCATCCTTGAAAGCCAGATACTGCTCACAGCAGCCACTGAATTATAGTAGCCACTATAGTAAGTGTATACTAATTGAACTGAGTTTTAGTTCTGAGACTTGCTAGTTATGGGTTTGGTTCATTAGCCCATGTGGATTTTAGTTTTTTCCTCTTTTAGATGGTGATGTATATGTTGTATAGTAGGTAAAATATGGCACTTGCAGTTAGAAAGGCCTGAGTTCTGGTCCTGCCTCTGAGAAATACTGGCTGGTTGTCTCTGACAAAGTCATTTATCTTCTCAAATAATCCTCTAGGACTCTAAGGTAGAGAAAAGGGGCTGAGTTGCATTGGTGGAGGGAGTTCTCTCATCTGAAGCACTTTATGCCAATGAGCCTCCAGGTCCGGGACCAAATTTAAGTGCGCTGCACTGTACCAGGGCATAGAACACAAAAGTGAGGAAATCCCTGGTCTCATGGCCCTTCTACTCAGCTAGCCATAGACAGGCAGTTGACAAGCACCCATTAGGCACTTGCTCTAGGCTAGGGGTATTTAGCACATGCCCATTTTACTCAAGATGGTGTCGTCCCTGTGGAGGACACTAACAAACTGAGTCTGAAATGGTTGCAAGGATTGGCTTAGGTGTGGGCATTCTGATTTCCTCTCTCACAAGACTGGGAGGGGCCCTTTTCCATGAGCTGCTTAGCTATAATTGTTGATGATTTCCAAATAGCTCAAGTCATTTTTCACTGCATTCTGGAATGAAGTGACTCCTTCTCTAGGCTTCCTGAAAGAGAACTATTCATTGATATCATAGCCCTCACATTCCTGCTGCCTACTTTCTGTTTGGGTATAATGTATGGAGTCTCTGTCTGGGAATACGAGCCATGGAATGCAAGAAGCCAGATCAGGTGTTGCCACCTACCCAATATATTGCCTAGGGGAGCAGAACTCCAGCCCACAGCAGATATCAGCTTTGCACATGAACCTGAAGAAAGCAATGCTATGTAGGAACTAAGTCTAATCCTATCCAGACCCTGGGGAGACACCACTGATGCATTGGGGGGAAATGTTGGTACATTTCACTTGCTCTATCAGTGAAGTGAACATCTCTTTGTACAAATCAATTGACAGATGGCAGAGTAGCGAAGCACTCAGTTGAGCTCTCCCAATATTCCTCTTCAAACAATTTTAAAATAATACCTCAATCAAATTTTGCAATGGCAGAGTCAACAAAAAGTCTTTTGAGACATTCTTCCAGGCCAAGACAACATAGGAGGCCAAAACAAGAGATCTGTGTAACAGGGGAGGAGGCTGGCCCAGAATCTACATGAATGAAACACCAGTGGTGGGACTAGATGATAGTGACAGCAACAGGAGGAGCTTTGGGAGCCCTCAAGTCAGAGATGATAAAGGTACATGGCAAGTGGTCAGAAAGAGATTATGGCATACCCCTGAATGCAGGACCAGACTTTGCTTGGTAACTCCATTGCTTATACCCATTTCTACATCACAGTTCAAGGGTAGAGAGAAGTACTTTTGGTCAAGAGGGAGTAGAAGCCCTGAGGCAGCAATATTACTTCCAGTAGCAAGAGATCAGAGATCCTATGATACAGTATAATTTCTGATCCCAAGGGAGAGGGGTCCCAAAGAAGCAATATCATTTGTAGTTCTTACTCTTCCTGGGTAAGAACTCGAGTGTAGAACATGAGAGCAGTGACAACACTTCTCCTAAGATCACATCACCTTGGAAGCGCTGAAAACTTCAGAATCCTTTGAAAACAGCAGTGTGAAAAAAAAAAACCCGAAGATTGAGACAGAACCCTTGCCCCTGTCCGAGTAAAGGTAGATAACTTTAATCTACAGTTGAAAAGTCAAGAAATAGGGTGGCAAAATGAGCAACAAACAAACAAAAACCCTCAAAAGTACCTGACCATAAAAATTATTATGGTGACAGGGAAGATTAAGATAAAAACTGAGAAGAAGGCAAAGACAATGAAGTCAAAACAGCTACAAGAAAAGTCTCATAGAAAAATGTGAATTGGAATCAAGCCCAACAAAAATTATGGAACAAGCTAAAATTATATTCTCAATCAAGTAAGAATGGTAGAGGAAAAAATTAGGCAAAGAAATGAAAGAAAAAGAAGACCTTTGTGAAAAGACAATTAACTCTGGTAAAAGAGACTCAAAAATACTGAGAAAAATTTTAAAAAAGCAAAATTTGCCAAATGGAAAAAAAAGATACAAAAATTCACTGATGAAAATAATGTCTTAAGAAGCTTAATTAATCAAATGGAAAAATGGGTAGAAAAAAGTCACTTCCCCCTCTTAGCTAGATTAATCAAACAATAAAATAAATAGAAAAAAAAGAGATGAGTAGAATCTAGAAAAGATAAATATGATAAACTTTTGCCGAAAACTGAATGGGTATATAAAGGAGGGTACTTTTTTCTCAGGTGTACATGCTACCTTTACAAAAATTGACCATGTACTGGGGCATAAAGAGCTCATAACCAAAGGCTGAAAGCAGATATATTTAATGTAGCCTTTCAGACAACAATGAAATAAAATTATATTTAATAAGGGTCATGAAAGCATAAATTAAAAGATATTTGGAAAGTAAATGACAAAGAATAAGGAGGTCAAAGAACAAATCATCAAAACAGTTAATAATTTCAATAAAGAAAATAATGATGATGAGACAACACTTCCAGATTTATAGGATACAACCAGAGCAATACTAAGGGAGAAAATTTATATCTCTAAATCGATACATCAATAAAAGAGAGAAAGAGCAGATCAATGAATTGGGCATGCAGTTAGAAATAAAAACGAGAAAAAGAACAAATTAAAAATCCTCAATTAAAAACCAAAACAGAAATTCTGAAAACCAAAGGACAGATTAATGAAATGGAATGTAAAGTATACACACACACTCACATACATACACACACACACACAATTTAACCAATGAATAAAATTTGTAGCCAGGCTTATGAAAAAAAAAACCCCACAATAAAATAGATAAACCATTAGTTAATTTGATTAAAAAAGAAGAAAAAACTGAATTACTGGTATCAAAAATGAAAACAGGTGGATGAATAATAAAGATGAAATGAAAACAATTATTAGGCATCATTTTACCCCATTATATGCCAGCAAAACAGATAATTTAAGTGAAATGGATAGATATTTACAAAAATAAAAACTGCCTAGAATCTACTTTGGATTTAGTCAAAGGTCCACACTTGAGGACCTAGAGGGTCATATGTGACCTTGAGGTCACAGGTTCCTCACTCCTGGCCTAGATTAACAGGAAATAGAACACTACAACCCTATTTTAGAAAGAGAAATTTAACAAACCATCAATGAGCTCCCTAAGAAAAAAATCCCCAGGACCAGATGGGTTACAAGTGAATTCTACCAAAACACATACACACACACACACACATCAATTTATCCCAGTACTACGTAAACTATTTGAAAAAACCTAATAAAGAAGGGATTTCATCAACTTCCTTTTCTGATACAAATATGATTTTGATACCTAAACCCGGGACAGTAAAAACAAACAAAAAATTATAGATCAATTTCTTTAATGAATGGTGATACAAAAATTTTAAATAAAACATAAGCAAGGAAATTCATGGTATCAATTTTTATACCTAAATCATGTACCCATCTGGATTTTATTTTTGTGTACAGGGTCAGGCATGGGTTTATGCCTGATTTCTGCCACACAGTTAACCAGTTTTCCCAGAAATTTTTGTCGAACAGTGAGTTCTTATCCCAGAAGCTGGGATCTTTGGATTTATCAAACAGGAGGTTGCTATATTCCTTGCCTACTGTGTCTTGGGTGCCAAGTCTAT
>JAQQSK010009474.1:0-13072 GCA_028658325.1 Potorous gilbertii | reverse complement strand
TTAATCATATCATGTCAATCATATCATATCATATCATATAGCATAGCATAGCATAACAAAGCACGACATAACACAACCTGACATGACATGTATAATATGATAAGATATAATACTATACAATATATAATACAATATACTATGTTATGATATGATATAGCATAGCATAATTAACATAACGTAACATAACATAATATGATATAATGTGATATGTGATACAATGACTACTACATCTTTCAGCATGTGTAACATTTCTCACCTGCTGTACCTTTACTGAGAGGAGGGAGATGGTTTCTAATCTTTATTTCAGGGCCAAGATTAGTCATTTTATCTATTCATGGTCTAGTTTTTTTTTTTAATTTATGTTTTCGTAAGCGACAGAGGCACCCTTATAATTTACATAATTTCATCTATGTATATTGTTGTCCTTATTCTGCCTTCTTTTTTTTGCCTCACTTCGTGCAAGTCTTGCCATATTCTTCACTATTGTCTTTCGTTCCTGCCTGCCTTGGTGGATTTCATTAAGGACTACTCTGTTCAAGACACTAGACTAGGTTCTGGGATGGCAGACATTGGAAAAGACACATTCCCTATCCAAATGGTGCTTTCTTGAGAAACTGGCTTTCCAAGGTGAATAACCTACCAACATACATCTCCTCTCTCTCTCTCTCTCTCTCTGAATTGTTTGGGAGTTGGATGACCCAACAGTATCCTTTTAACAAGAACTGCCTTTTCCCTAATCACCTCATTTCCAGGCCTTCCCATCCCTCTCTGAGACAATGACAGCAAACAATAGAAGTTTCTCTCAGTAGTGATGCTCTGTGGGTCCCACTCAGCGCCTTGATTTTAGAAATCAAACAATTATTAGTGAGAACAAAGAAAGATCTTTGGGATAACGGTCACAGAACTGTTAGTACACGGTGGTATACTTTGTTAAACAAGCTTGGAGAGTTTCCTTAGTGACCTCTCTGTGGTCTTTTTAATTTTACAGATTCCCTGCCTTTTACATTCTAATTTTAATTGGGAGTCATCATGATACTGCTGGTGCTTTCAGCTTCTATTTCCCATGAATGTAGGCTATAGTTATGAAGGTTTTCTTCTATGTGTGCAAACATGTAGGTGTGCACATGTATGTACCTGTGTTTAAGAAGTACATTTGTGCATGTACATGTAATGATCATTGCGTAATAACTTATAGAACATTGAATAGGGAGAGGGACAACCAGGTGACCCAGTGGATAGTGTGCTAGGCTTGGAACTAGGAAGATTCATCTTCCTGAGCTCAAATCTGGCACTAGTTTTGTGACCTTGGACAAGTCACTCATCTGTAAAATGAACTGGAGGAGGAAATGGCAAACCACTCCAGGATCTTTGGGGAGGAAACCTTGAACAGGGTCACAGAGAGTAGGACATGGCTGAAAAATAACTAAACAGCAACAATGTGCCGGGCATTCTGTTGCACTCACAACAACCCTGGAAGTTAGGTGCTATTGATATTTCTATCATCATTTCACAGATGAGGAACCAGAAGCTGAGAAAGATTAAATAATTTGCCCGGGTTCACATGGCTGATTGGTGTCAAAGGTAAGAATTAAGCCCAGGTTCTTGACTTCTAGTTCAGTACTCTTTCCAATATGTGTATAAGAATGTGCGTGAAAGTGAATCCACCTTTGTGTGCCTGTGTCTGAAATGTGTGTCCACAAGAGTGCTTGCACTTATATGAATGTACATGTGTGTGCTCATGAACACACAACAATTTGTGTATCTGCTCATGGTAAACCGAGAATCCAAGATTTCAGGGTGCTGATTTCTTTCCTGGGAGGAAGACTCAGTGGAGGAGACCAAGCCTGTAAGGGAGAGGCCCTTAGCTTTTGCAGCTCTGCTTTTTTGTCCATTCCCCAGAGTTCTGTGACTCTCCTGACCTCTCACGGACATATATTTCCTTGGGGGTGGGGGGGGTGGGGAAAGAGGCCTGTACAATCTTAAGATTGGGAGATACAATGCTCTTCCAGCTCTCTCCTTAATTCCCTAAATGCTGAACAAAGCAGAAATCTGCCCGTTGAAATGGGAGAATAAAGTGTCCTAGTGGCCAGAAGAGCTGGGAAAAGATTGAAAGGCTGTTGTGTTGTGTAGAGTTTTCAGTGTGTGTCTGAAGTAGTTAAGAGATCAGGAGAAGGATGAAGCATTGCAGCCTGTCTCCCGGTATTAGTCAGATCCATCCATCTATAGAAGGAGCACTTCCTGGATGGAGCTACCCATGGTTCCAAGGCCAGGCTTCAGAGGGATTCCTAAGAAAAATGCAGGGTGAGGATGGGGGGGGAAGGGACTGGATCAGGAAGCTGCTTTGTACACAAAACAAGCTAGACTGTGGTCAGGCTATTGGGAATCCTGTTTGAGTATCAGTCATCTGACACTGTTACTTGTTCTGTCATTCATCTCTCCACTGGGCAAGGGAGGAAGGCCTGAGGGAATGAGTTTGTCCTCCCTGCAGACCTGAGCTTAGGGGTGGACAAGGTGGGCAGCCACCTAGGACCTTTTGTGCACAGGAAGACAGTGGGGCAGGGAGGAAACTTTCAAATATAAGATTTAAGGTTTTTTTTTACTGATATCTTTTGTTGTTTACGTTACATACATTTCTGAATATCTTTATTTCTTTTCCTTTCCCTACTCAGAGAGTCATTTCTTATAAGAAAGAAAAAGAAAAGAGAAAAAAATGCAGGTCAGCAAAACTAACCTATGTATCAACCATGGCTGACAGTATATATAGCATTCTATATCCACAGTACCCTACCTTTGCTCAGAAGGGAGGGAGGTACACTTTCTCACCTTTTTTTGGGGATAAGATCGTCATATGCAGAAATGTACATGTATTTTAAAAATAAATTTAATTTTTGACTTTTTTTTATACTGTGGTTATTTCCCCTTCTTGTGAATGACAATTTTTACAGAGTCTACCAGTGGTAAACAAATCTGACAATATGCACCCTGTTCCTCATTTCTAGTCCCCACTACTCTACTGAGGGGATGCAGGTGTGGTATGTCATGGGTTCTCCAAGACAGAGATTATTTATTAGATCATCCGAATTTTACTGCTTTATCATGTCATTATGACTTCCTTTATTGTAATCATTATGTAGCTTGTTCTCCAGGAGGTTCTTCTTTCTTTCCTTTGCCTTGGTTCATCAACATTTTCCCAGGTTTCTCTGAATTCTTCATGTTCTTTCTCCTTACAGTGCAATAATTTTCCATTATATTCTTATACCACAATTAGTTCTGTAGGTCAATTTTCCTATTGTCATTTCTATCGTATTCTTATTCCTTTTGTCAATTTTCCTATTTTGGTTTCTAATGCTTGGCTACTATGAATATTTTGTTATTTATAGGCCCTTCTCTGTTATTGATCTTTTTGAGAAATGCACATGTTTTAAATGCCAAGAAATTCCCATTTCCCTTTTTTGATCTTTTTTTTTCCATATGTAAGAGCAAGGACCCTGGCAATCACAGGAGGGCCTGTTGTACAGATTCTTAGATCTGCTTTTCTAAAAGGAAAGCAACTTTTGAGGGGTGAGCAATCTACTTTAATCAAGCACATATATCACTCACTTAGTTCAGGAGAAAAACTCAGCACTCTAAACTTCAGAGAAAATACAAACAGAGAAATAAAGACCAACAGACAGGGCTTCCAACTGTCTGACCATAAGCAATAGATACATCACAGATCAACAGACAGATCCAACTGTCTGACCATTATATACATGCATCATTAACAGAGAGAGAAGCACCAACATCTGGATTTTCAAAGCCAGGGGGCTCCTTAGTGGCTACCCAGAGTATCATCTGGCCAGCCAAACACTTCTAGTGAGTAATTCCCTAAAACCAAACCTCACCTCAAGGTATATGTACACTTTTCAGAGCCAGAGAGCATCATAAACTTTGATAACCAGTGCCTCATTAGAGATTAACAAAAGATGTCGGCCTTCCTACAAAACAAATCTCCCCTAATCAAGCTTCTCATTAATGGGTAGGGAAGATCTTTAACTCTCATTAACATAATTAGCATGGCACCATATGCTAATATTTTATTTTTTAAAATACATTCTAAGTTCTGAACTGTCTCTCTCTCCCTTTTTCCCCATTCCACACTAGAGAAGGCTATCATTTTACATGATAAAAGTATATATATGTATACGTACACATACACACATAATACATACCGAATACATACATGCATACATATGCATATATACTTCTATTTCTCAATTCTTTCTCTGGAGGTTGATAACATCTTCCTTGATAGGTCCTTTGTAGTTGATCTGAACATTTATAATACTCAGAATAACAGCTGTTCACAACAATTATTCAAACACCATTAGTTACTGTATACAGTGTTCTCTTGGTTCTGCTTATTTCACTCTTCATGATTTCATGCAAGTCTTTCCATGTTTTTCTAAAATCAATCAGCTCATCATTTCTTACAGCACAGTAGTATTCTATCACAACCATATACCACAGTTTCTTTAGCCATTCTCCTTCGTTTCCAGTTCTTTGCCATCACAAAGCCAGATGAAGTTCTTATTTCCATAGCACAAGGGGATTCACTTAGTTAAACATGGAAGTTCATGGAAGACTTAAATTTTGGCCCCTACCTCAGAGAAAAGATTTGGGGAGAAAGGAGGCCAGGGCTAGACTATGTTGTGTAAGTAATTTCCCTAGCTTCCTGTATACCTTTGCACCTCAGTTTTTTCATCTATACAATGGGGGTGTACCTCACAGGGCTGTTGTAAGGAAAGCACTTTATAAACTGTAAAGTGATATAGCTTGTTTGAGCATGATAATTCTTCTGACTAGCTGAGGGAGGGAGGGCTTGAAAAAAATCAGGGGACTCTTCCCATATGAGCTCTATTAAGACCAGGTGGGACTTATACAATTCCTCCACAGAATGAACAGTTAGGATACCCTAGAAAGCACAAAGTTAGGGAAGTTTGAGCTGTGGAGGCAAGACTTTGTGAAGGGTAGAAATAGACTTAATTGAGAACTTTTCTGCTTAGAGAACAAAGAACGAATTTTAGCTGACGTCTGGTGAAGATTTCAGAACATCTTTGAATATGAAACAAGCTATTTTTCCGTATTTGAAAATCATGAATATGTTTTTTACAAGTATGAATAAAAATTAAATTGTACTTATTATATGAAAAGCAATGTGGCATAATGAACAGAGAGATAGTCTTCAAGTCAAGAAGATGTGAGTTCAAGGGCTGTGTCCTAGACATAGTGGCTATGAGCTCATGACACCACTCCCTAGGAATCTCTCTAAGACTCTGAGTTACAAAGGCATTGCCAATCCCCATTTTGGGGAGGTAATTTCGATCCTGGGATTTCTTCACCTTGAAGAAATCACAAATCTGTTTCTCCTCCTACTAGAAGAACTTGCAAATCATGAAGCTGTAAGGGACTCTGGTATAGTGGAATAAAACCAAAAATAAAACAAAACTGGATAGGAAACCTGGGTTTCATTTCCAAAGATACCATCCATTGATGGGTAAGATGCTTCCCTTTTTTAGCTTTCTTTTTGAATTTGGAATACAATAGAATCATTGGATCAAATATTCAACCAAATACTTCCTTTTACAGAGAAAGAAACAAAAATCTAGAAAGATGAATGGCTTAGGCAAGGTCCAACAGCAAGATTTTTGGTAGAACTAGGGCTAAGAAACAAGGTCTTGACCCCCAACTCAGAGCTAGTTCCCATTTTTCCCCTCTGAAGTTCTTTTCAGCTCCCACATCTTGTGATTCTGTGTGATCTTAGAGCTCATGTAGGTCAGTGTTCCCCATTTACAGGTGAAGGAATCTTCAGAGGTCTTTAGTCCATGTCCCCCCATTGGAATTTGAGTTCCTAATGGAGCCCTGGAACCCAAGAAGTGAGGTTTATCATCAACAATGACCAATTTGCTGAAGAAACACATGTTTTTTGTGGTTCCTTGGGGGCTACTTTAAATATCTGAGAGACAGTGGCTGTTTTATGAAGCTAATAGGACCACAAAGTGACCAACCTACTGTGCACAGCTTCACTAGCTAGTCATTAGATTACAGACATAGAACTGAATTGAACCTTAGAAATCATTTTGTTCAATGTCCTCATTGGAAATTGAGATCTAGAGAGGTGAAGTCACTTTCAAAAGGTTACACAGATAGTAAGGGGGCAGAGCCAAGATTAGAATTCAAATCCTCTGACTCCAAGGGCAGCACTTTTCTTGTTACGTTGTGTTTCCTCTGAGTTCTAGCTGCTATTCTACCAACCACAGTGCCATACAAAGCATAGTGCAGGGA
Source organism: Potorous gilbertii (assembly GCA_028658325.1). Classification (NCBI taxonomy): domain Eukaryota; kingdom Metazoa; phylum Chordata; class Mammalia; order Diprotodontia; family Potoroidae; genus Potorous; species Potorous gilbertii. The sequence continues at coordinate 6,748 of JAQQSK010009474.1, read as the reverse complement.
CTGAGGTCTTGAGCTAGGGTCTAAGAAGTTCCCAGAAATGTGGACCTGGCTTCATCTCCACCTTTGATCCCAGTGAACTTTGAGATCTTGAAGCTATTCAGATACCTGTCCTAATTGTGAAAATCTTAGGACTGCAGAGTCATTGCAAGTGACTCTGATATTAGACCCTGCCCAAGAATGGGTAATAAGAACTGAAACAAAGGGACATCATACAGAGTGTCCCAAAGGCCTTTGTGTGATTTAAAACTTTCGTAGTTTCAGGCTTTGATAGCTACTGACAGGAAGTCCTGTCCTGCTATGGACACGAGGTGGGTCACTTTGTGGACTAGTGAGCTTTATAAAATAACCACTGTGTGTAGTATGTGTGTATATGCATGTGTAGACACATGTATATGCGCAAACATATGTATACACACAAATGAGTTCATACACATACACACATTTTAATGAGTTAATATGTGTGTAGACATGGATAAGTACATGTATGCATGTAGAAATGAGTGAATATGTATATGTGTATATGTTTATGCACACATATATATAATACATCTATAGCTATACCTGTATCTGTATATATATGTATACAGGACATACACAGATCTCTCTCTCTCTATGTCTCTCTGTCTTTCTCTCTGTGTCTTTGTGTATGTCCTTCTCTGTCTCTCTCAACTTGCCCATGATCATATAGCTAGTAAGGTCCAGAGATGGGCTTCAAGCCCAGGCCTTTGTGATTCCAAGTCCCTCATTCTAGCCAATAAGTCACAATGTCTTTCATAGGGGGCATAGGTAGTGAGGAGAGGCCAAAAGCTGACAGAATCTAAAAACTGCTCAGTGGTAAATCCTGAGAGATGAGAGTTAAGGGGGCAGGTGAGAGACTGGAAGAGGTGAATGACATTCCAAACACTGCCCTGTGGTGAGGAATGGAAAGTAAGAGGCAGAGATCTGGAGGAGTCATTCTCATCCCAATTCAGTGCTGACTCCTGGGAGGTGAGAAGTAGGAACTGAAAAGTCCCATTCTAAACACTGCCCAGTGGTGAGTAATGGGAAACAAGAGGCAGGAGGAGTCTTTGTGAACACTGCCTGCTGGGGGAGTGGCAGGGAGGAGCTGGTGACTGATCCTAAGTAACCTAGTGAAGCCAGGAATTGGGCTTCAGATTGAATTCTCCCAGGCCAAGCTCTCTTCACCTAACCATGCAGCCTCCCTTAAGAGCTAATTAACAATTTAATTACTCTCCCTGCTCCCTCACCCTTCAAAGGGGAGGGGAATTCACCATCATCAATCATTTCTGAATGATTTGCAAAGACAGACCCCAAAAGTAGGCTTTTGCATGTTAATTTCACATTTGAGACCCTCATGGGTTTTTTTTTTGTTACAAAATTAAATATGGTAGTTTGTCTCTGCAAGGAGGTTATTACAGACTGAAGGGATCAGGGAAACCCATGAGACTTCTCTGGAGGGCTGTGTGGTACTGTCAAAAGAACCCTTGATTCCACTTGACTATAGAGTCACAGGATCTGGTTTCAAATCCTACCTTTCATGCTTACTACTCATGTGATCTTGGGCAAATGGTTTAACATTTCTGGGCTTCAGTTTTCTCACCTGTCAAATAAGAGGGTTAGTCTAAGTGGCCTCTGATGTCCTTCTGAGTTCACCTGAGTTCAAATCCTGCCTCAGATATTTAGTGACTGAATAACCTTACATAAGTCATAATCTCTCCTAGTCCCTATTTCATCATCTGTAAAATGAGGATTAAGAAAAAAAAACACTTTCACAGATAGATCAAATAAAGTAGTATAGCTAAAGGACTTTGTAAACTTCAAAGCACTATATATATATATATATATATATATATATATATATATATATAAATTATTGTTATTATCTGAGGTTTGAGTCCTTGGATTGAGCAAGAAAAGGATGCTGCTTATATCTTTTGGGGAAGGTCAGCACCTGATTCTTAAAAAAAATTGGTTTTTTAATTCTTTTCTCTTCCTTTAGTGTCTATCATGATTGTTCCTGTAGATGCTACATGGCTGAGTGTAAATCCATGTGGCTTAGGGAGTGGTCTCATTTCTTCTCATGCCAGTGTGACTTGATGGCAGAGCATAATGTTTCCCTTAACTAACTGGGTCCCCTCTATGTGGAAGAAGCAGCATCTATTCTGGGCTAGGTTAGTTTTTCCCTAAAAGGCAATGGAACCATGCCCAAGACTTAATTGGTTCAGGGGACTAAGACTCAAACAGATGTTGTAGCTTCTGTTTTTTTAGGTATAAAAGCTCTGTATACATTAGGAGTTTAGGGATATTCAGTCTCGACACACCTCTCTGGCCAGGTGTGTCGTTGCAAATATGGAGGAAAGGAAGCTGGATCAGTGCTGTATCTTTGCTGAATAACCTTTCCATTCTATTGAGTAAACATCTTTTGTTAAACGTGATCTGGTTTACCACTGTCTCATTAGTGGTGCAGTGACTAAAGTGCTGGACTTGGAGTTGGGAAGACCTGAGTTTAAGTTTGGTTTTAGACGTTCAGTAGCCTTGAGCCCTTGGGCAAGTCACTTAACTTTGACTTAGTTTTCTCATTTGTAAAATGGGAATAATGATAGCCCTTGTGTACTCCCCAGGGTTGTTGTGAGACTAAGAAGAGATAGTGTTTGTTAAAGACTTTGTGAACCTCAAAGTGTGATATGAATTCCATTTATTATTTTTATGAAGATTGGAATAATAGTAATGGTTCCATTCTAACCCGACCTTGAACCACTTAACTGGTCTGAGGATGGCCTGTGCCAAAAAGCTTGGGAGCCCCAAGGTTGGTGTCATTGCTAGGTGTGCCCTAAGGTAAAGGGAAACGCCCGACAGAGTCTTATGGTCAACCTTGAATCTTAGGGAATCTATGATGGTCGTGACTAGTTAACCTTTGTATTCTGGATAGCACAAGATGAAGGGTCAATCATTCACAGGTCCTAGATACCACAGGATTGTTAATTATTTTCCACTGTAATTCAGACCCCAGACGATACCCTCTGCAAGGCCCTCAGCTGAGGTGACATGCATACCCATTATTCTTGGGAAAGACAATTTCTTTCCAATATTGATTGAACTCTTCTGTGTTAATTTGTTGTTGTTGAGTCATTTCAGTTGTGTCTAACCCTTTGTGATTCCATTTGGAGTTTTCATGTCAGATACTGAAGTTGTTTGCTATTTCCTTCTTCAGATAATTTTACAGATGAGGCAACTGAGGCAAACAGGGTTAAGTGACTGGCCCAGAGTCACACAGCTAGTCACTGGACTCTATTGCACAACCTTGCTCCCTTTATGTGTAAATAGCACTATGCTAGGTGTTTGGGAGAAGAAACAGAATTTAGATAAGACCTGATCCTTGCCCTCATCCTTACAGCTAGTCTTCTATTCAGCTTTGGATATCCTGCCCAGGGCTGAGCTGTCTAGTTTTGTGAATAAATGAATGTGAATCTTGCCTGACTATATGTAGTAGGCACCAGATTAGACTATAGCTCAAGGGTGTCTGTCCCAGTTATTTTGCCATCTGTCCACCATCCACCATTGCATTCCTTCATACTCCCACTTAGTTTTGCCACCTGCTATGGACATAGTTATCAAATGAATGTCACTATTCCTTCTGGAAAGGGTGTGTCAATGAAGCCCTATGGATCAATTCATCATTCCTGTGACTCCTAGACAAAAACTTCATTTGATGGTTACCACTCCCTTATATGTGCTGTTTCCCCTCCAGGGCAGGGACTGTCTCACTTTTGCAGTTGCATTCTCAATGCTGAACCCAGTGGCCACCACTTTAAAAATGTTTTTTAATCTACTTATGCTGGAACTGGAAGAGAAATTAGCAGTCAACAAGTATATTGCTCTCCCCTTATTTTATAGATAAAACAAAAACAAAAACAAAACTGAGACCAATAAAGGGACGTGACTTATCCAACATGACACTATTAGAAAGTGGCAGAGCATGGGTTAAGGGGAAAAGACACAATGTGGATAAAAGTAGGATGGTGAAGTAGAAGTAATACTGAATGTGGAGATAAGAGAACTGGATTCCTACTCTAGCTCCAAAACGTAGTAGTTGTGACCTTGAATAATTCAATTCATTGCTCTGAGCCTCAGTTTCTCCATCTATAAAATAGGGGTTATAATACTTGGGCTACCTATCCTACATAGTTGTTATGGGAGATATGCTTTGAAAACCTTATGATGCTATATGTGAACTTGAATTTGTAGCAGGTACGTAGCAAGAAGAGGGTTGGACAGATGGATAGTCTACCTAAAATGATAAAAAACCTAGAGGAAGGTGCTTGGGAGAATATAAACAGACTAAATCATACAGATTAAGAAGATGTGGAAGGTCCTGGAGACGTTTGGCAACTTAACTGAGACATCAAGTTCATGTCAGTGGCAAATGGTACAATGTGAATTCTCACCCAGTTCTTTAGTCTCCAGGTCTCGTGTTCTATGAGGAGGGGTCGACATTAAGGGTAAACATGAAGGGTGATTCGTATCCTTAGAAGTTTCTTCGGATAAAAAACATGAAAGTAAGTAAGCAGTAGATACAGGAGAAGTGAAGAAGGCATAGAATTGTAGAATTTGAGGGATGGGAGGCTCCTCAGAGGCATCCAGTACGACTTGAAGGAATCCCTACCATAACATAATAGGTCATTCAGACTCAGCCGAAAGGCCTTCAATGAGCAGGAACCTACCACCTCTGGGGGCAGTGCCTTCCACTCTTGGCATAGGCATTATTGCTGGGAAGTTTTCTTTCCCCCTGAAATTTGCATGTTCCACAGCAAAATAAAGATGATAGCGAATGTTTATACAATCCTTTAAGGTTTGTAAAGCTTTGCACAAAAAATTATCTCATTTTATCCTCTCAGTGACCTTACGGGATAGGTGCTATCATTATTCTCATTTTACAGATAAGGAAACTGAGTCTGACAGGTTAAATGACTTGCCCAAGGTCACACAGTAAGGAAATGAGGTCAGATTTAAACTTTGGTTTTCCTGTCTTCAGGTCAAGTGATCTATCTATTATACCACCTTTTTATTACACCAATGTGAACTTGAGTCTATCCTAGAGCCATGATAGACTGGCCTTGTTGGGGATCTACAACCTACCAGAGAGCAGGTCTGAGCTGTAGAGGTTTCCTTAGGAGTCCTCTCCTACCAAGGCCTAGCTAGACTGCGGGTGGGCAGACTCTAGACTAAATCGCAAATGTGGAAGGAGAGGGAACAACCCCTGCTTGCCAAATTTTCTTTTGTACTGTAAAATTTAGAATTTAGGACTGGAAGAGAACTTAGAGATCATAAAGTCCAACCCTCCCCTTCCAGGAGGAGTAGCACCTGTGAGGGTTGATTGACCCAGTTTTGAATTAGCCCTGGGGTTGAACTATCAGAATCAGACCATCCTTCACATTCACTCATTCAGGGCATCTTGTCTTCTGCCTTAGGTATTCAAACTCAGTGATTTCATTCAATGTTTCCATAGTTGAGGAGCAGCAGGGGAAGGGAAAAGGAAAGTGAATAAGTATATAAATAGCACCTACTATGGGCCTTTTTTTTTTCTTTTGATTCGTGTGTAAATTGGATTTAAGTGAGGCAGAGTTGCAGGAAGTCATCAGCCTCACTCCCTCCTTCAGAGTCCTCATAGTCCAATGGCAGGACAGACTCAAGATGTCTGGAGATGGCTCAAGATGCAGTCAGTATTATCTTATTTGACTCTTACAACCCTTTGAGGTAGGCTTTGTTTTAATTCCCATTTTACAGTCGAGGAAACCAAGGCAAATAGAGGTTAAGTGACTTATCCAGAGTCACAAAGCTGGTTAAGTGTCTTAGGCCTGATTTGAACTAAAATCTTCCTGATTCTAGGCCCAATGCTCTATCCACTTTGTCACCTACCTGCCTCCAATAATTAAATCAAAACTTGCATTACTACTAGAAAAGATGTGGCAATCTTCTTTGTGATCCCTGACTGAAACTCCCTTCCCCAATTCAAATTCCCTATTGTCTCCCTCTATTAGAATATAAGTTTCCTGAGGTCAGAGACTGACTCCCTTTTTGTACCTAGTTCAGCCCCTGGAGCCTACTAGATGTTTAACAATACTTTTTAATCAACTAATTCATTCATTCTCATTTTATGGATGAAGAAAATAAGACCCAGAGAACAGAAGTCACTTGCCCAAGATCACACAGGTAGCAAGTAACTGAGAGGCCAGGGCTCTTCCTGTGATCCCTTGGGACCACCCACTCTTTTCTTCCCTGTCCACACTGCCTCCTTGTTTGGCTCTCCTGGGCCTTCGCCTGCATAAGGGAAAGGGACATCCCATGTGTCAGCATGAGGCAGACCACAGACTCTACTTTTGTTTCTTTGTGGTTTCCATTTCCCAATGACTCTCATTTCCGTGGCCTCCACACTTCCAGGTTTCCTGAGAATCTCTACTTCTAGCTGGCCAGGCAGGAGGATTAGGCAGGAATCCATGGGAAAGTACACAGAGGGAAAAGTTTCCATGTCACTGTGACAGACCCCCTAAGGTTAGGTTGGACACTTGGTCATCTTTTCAGGACACGGCCAACCTGGGGGATCATGCTGGGGAAAGTGATTTCCTCAGAGTCCCATGCTAAATGTTTGGAGTCCCAAGAAATCAAGGGAAGTGGAGAACCATGACCAATAAGCCAGTCATTAGGGAGAAAATACCTTTTGTCCAATTATTCCCAGACAGCTTCATGTTCC
>JAQQSK010009473.1:0-13073 GCA_028658325.1 Potorous gilbertii | reverse complement strand
AAAATTAAGAGACAAACATGGCCAATGGGACATTTTGTTTTGATTGACTATACGTGCTCATAAGAGGTGTTTTGTCATTGTTCTCTCTTTGTAGTTTGGGGAAGTATATGAGAATTGAGAGAGGGAGAGACAGAGAGAGAGAGAGAGAGAGAGAGAGAGAGAGAGAGAGAGAGAGCGAGCACTAATCTTTGTTTACAACTGAAATAAAATTTATTTTTAAAAGGACAAAATGATAAGTAATACCTTATATTATCCTTACCTACCTCACAGGGATCTTAGTTGAATCAAATGAGATTATAGATCTGAGAGTGCTTTCCAAATGATCAATAAATATTCAAATATATGAGATAATCTCGTAAGGACTGGCCAAATAATAGCATTAAAAAAAACTTTTTGAGCTGTATTTAGGTCTTCAGGTTAACCTAATTTCCCTAAGTTTAATAAATCATTAGTATCAGTAGCCTTAAAGGAAAAAGACCAAAATAATTTAACTACATTATATATATATATATGTAAATCATTAAATCTAAATTTGGTAAATCTATTTTATAAATATGAAATTTCATATTTATCTTTGAAGCCTCTAATACCTTTCAGAATTTCACAAGCAAGAATTCTATGTACTCATTAAAACTAAACCCCAGCTGAAAGATATTGGCTCATTATCTCTTTGATGGATTCACCCCATTAGATTATCAGCTCCCTTGGGTGGCTGCATCGTGTTGCTTCCTTTTTACTCTTCCTAATTAAACATTCATTGAACTATGTGGAAGTAAATTCTGAAGCTGGCTGCAGCTTCCTCCTGTGGTTCTTTTTGAAGGTTTTGGAAGCTCGCTTGTTTGTGCCTCTCGCCGATCAATTCAGATCAAACAGCAACCTGAGAATGAATAGCTACTGTCATGTTTTGAAAATAACTGCTCACTCTTAAAGGTGTGTACCCTCTTAAAATGCATTGCTATGTCATGTTATGTTATGGTGGTGATTTTGTCCCTTTTATTAAGATACAGTAGCTTCAAGGAGTTATCATTTCATTCTGATGTACTTTTATTTATGACCTACTCACTTATGATTGTGACATGAAGCCTATACTTAGACATACTAAACACTAGATATTTTTAATTAAAATTTTTCTTTTACCTCTCAGCTAACTGAAGAAAGAAGTAATATTCCCAAAATCACATCAGCATATAATGAAAGTACGTTAAAAATAAAATCATTCACAACTATTAATATTTTATTGAGAAATATTTTTCTTACTGTGTGTAATGGAAGACTCTTGGTAAGGAAAGATACAAATGACATATGCTCTGCTCTCAAGGGGATCATAAGGGATGGTGTATATGTGGTGAGGAAGCAAAATCAAATAACTATAACACTAGAGAGTCAGATGAAACAAAGGAGAATATGATAAATAGAAAAGTAAAATCAGAATAGAGGCAATAGAGCAAAGAAAATAATGTGAGGGAAGGACTATTGAAAAGAGGTGACTCCTGAGTTGACACTTAAATAGAGACTTTAATGAATAGATTTGGAGGGAAATATGTTTCAAGCACAAATTTTTCATAGAATATCAATCTAGTGACTTCTTCTGGGCCTGAACTAAGATAATTCATAAACCTTAGAAGGGAGGGGGAATTCAAGATACTACCCACCCTCATTCTCAAGGATAAGTATTATGAGCCTAATCTGTATATGAGATTATTGAGGCCAAAGATCTTAAATAACTTTCTCATTCTAAACTTTTGATAGTGGAATTGTAGCGTAGATGAGAAGAAAATGGAGACTGGATCCCATTCCATTTAATATAGCATTACTTCTCCACAATGGGTTGTCTTAGTTGAAGATGTTACGGCTACTAAAAGGGATGGGTTTCATTTTCATACCAGGGAACAATCTCCTGCTTATACTAGGAAAGGTCAATAGACCAAGTTAAATAGAAACAATGCTAGAATGGGAACCAGGACATTCAGGTTCTAATCCTTGACACAAATCAGTTGTATGATCTTTAGAAAATCATTTAATATTTCTAGGCATCAGAATTCTATCCATAAAATAAAAAGGTTGAACTAATTTACTTCAAAGGTCCTTACAACTCTAAAATTCTCAGTTTCTCCTATGACTGGGGGGTTATTTTTGTTGGTGCTGTTGGCATAAAGTTAGACCTAGATTAAATTCTGTATAGTAGAAGGATTTTTAATTGATTATTTGACATGGTAGGAGTACTATATTTGTTCACATAATTTACTCATCTTCCTCTAATGCATTCACTCTAGAATAGCACAGAGAAATTATGCTAACATCTGGGTCAGCTCTGCTGCCATCCTTGGAAATCAGAATCCATCTGTGAGAAACTCACTCCCATTTACTAATGAACAGTGAAAAAAATGAATCAATGAAGTGAATCAGAATTTAGATCTCATAAAATTATTCCCTTCCTTTGACAACGCCTCTCATTCCTGAAAATTACCACTTACAAAGACTACATTGAGGTTAGAGTTGATATGGCTTCATGGATGCATCTGTGTTCCTCTGAGAAAGAAAGAAGGAAAATGAGGGTGATATAGACAATTATGCTTTGTAATCCACCAAAAAGAACACCGGCTCTGGAGGTACAGGACCTGGGTTAACTTCTGATTCTACCACTTGCTTATTACATGTGTAACCTAAAGAAAGTCACTTCATGTCTTGGTCTCTTTATTTCTTATACCTTAGGTTCATGGATTTAGAGCTCTGAGAGACATTAATGTCAAGTTCAATCCATTCATTTTACAGATGAGGAAACTAAGACTCACAGAGATTAAATAAATTGCTGTGGATCCCATAGCTAGTAAATATGTGAAGCTATATTTAAGCTTAGATCTTCATGACTTTAAGTTCAACATTCTACCCACTGTGTTGCGTCTTTTGTAAAATTTTATCAAACCCCTAGGTTCCTTTCTAGCACTGATTCTACAATAAAATGACCAAAAACAATATAAATCCACAATCCAAAGACAAATTTCATGATTTCATTTATATCTTAAGGTTTCATACTCCTGGGCTGACTATATTTATTTGAGAGGAAATAATATATATATGTTACATCCCCAAGTTATATCTTCTTTTTAGGAAGATCCTTCATGTAGGGAACAGGCTTTGTGAGAATCAGTAACTTCACTTTCCTTGTCCAGCAAAATTAGAAGGAAGAGAAATGAGAGAAGATGAATGTAAGGTAAATGAGGAAGGTTGAAGAGCTGAGTATCAATTACCTCTTTTCTACCCTTCCCAAAAGTGTCAAGATCCCTCAATTGTCTGTTCAAGAGAAGTTTCTTTAAAGTAGAGATTCTAGGAGCTATTCTCCAATGGATCAATCCTCAAAGGCTATGAATAGGCAGTTTTCAGAGGAAACAATCATAACTATCAATAGTCATGTGAAACATATTTTAATTGGCTAATGATTGGAGAAACACAAATTAAAACAACTCTGAGGTTAAAATTAAAACAGCACATAAGATTAACTAATATTTCAGAAGAGGAAATTGACAAGTGCTGGAGGGTATGTGGGGAAATGGGTACACTAATGCACTTTGGGTGGAATTGTGAGCATTCAAACACGTTGGAAGAACAACTTGGAACTATGTCCCAAATTCTATAAAATTGTATAAATTGTTTGAGCCAGCGATACCGCTCCTAGGTCTTTCTCCCTAAGAGATAAAAGAAAATGGAAAAGGACATAAATGTTCAAATGTTCACTTTTTTGTTGTAGCAAAGAATCAGAATCTGAGGAGATGCCCAATAATTGAAGAATGACTGAACAAGTTGTAGTATATGATTGTGATGGAATACATTTTCTTACAAAAGACAAAGAAAGACAAAGCAATAGTTTCAAAAAAAAAAAACCTTGCAAGACAAATCAGCTGAAGAAAACTACAATGAGCAAAACTCGAGGAACATTGTACATGGCAGCCGCAGTGTTGTAACCATGATAGACTTAACTTCCCTGATCAACATCATGATCTACAATAATACTATGATTAAAAATGCTATTCGTCTGAAGATACAAAACTAATGAACTGTAAATCCAGTCTAAAACGTATTATTTTCATATTGTTTTCTTTCTTTTTAAATGTCTAATATAGAAATATGTTTCCTCACACATAAAATGGGTATTGCATGTCTTGCCTTCTCAGTGAGTGGTGGAGAGGAAAGATGGAGGGAGAGAATTTGGAACTGAAAACAATTCTTAGAACATGAAAAAAATAAAGCAGAGGGTCTTAATTTGGGGACAATTAATCTGTTCTTCTTAACAACGATTTCAGTATAAATTTCCATTGTAACCCTGTGAATTTTATTTTATGCTTTAAAAACATTCTGAGAAGGGAATGCATTGTCATCCTCAGATTGGTAAAGGGCTCCTTGATATAAAAAGGTTAAGAACCACCAGTTTGGTAGCAACATTGTTATAATTATAAAGAAAACAAAACAAACAATGAACCCAAGAAATGGACCTGGACAATGATGCAGAGGGAAGTCAAGTGTAGCAGAAAGAATATGATCAAGAAAAATGGAAACTAATGAATCTGCTGTTGATTTTATATGGAACCATGGAACAGTCATTTAATTAGGTCAACTGAAATTGCCTTAGTAATAAAATAAACTTATTGTCTTACTCTAACCAGGATTTGGAATCATTTACATCTCTTAGCTCCTAATAATAATCTTCATCTCAACCTGGAGTTTATCAATGCATCCTATCTTCTGTTACTGTTTATGATATCTGATAATTGCGGTTTCTTAACTCTTATTTTTATCAACAGCTTTCCTACTTTTAGATTTCTCTGGAACTCAGCATCATGCCTTCCTTTACCAGGAAACATCATTAGGAAGCCTCATTATTCTGTAAGACTGAAACAGCCTGATCTTCTGCCCCTCTGATTGGACCCTTTGACTGGAGAGTAGAACCATGGACTTTAAAATATCAATTTAAAGCAGGGGCTCAGTGTGGTTTTCTCCTCATCTCTTATCATCTATACTTCATTTAGACTTCTTTGGAAATCTTCATCATGCTCCCACAGTAGGTACCTTGGGTACCTTCTCCCTGCTATCCTCTCCCCTTGTTTTTTCAACTTAATTGTGTAATTTGTCTTCCCATACTAGATTGAAAGCTATTTGAAGATAGGGACCATATTTATTTTTGTTTGAATTTATATCTCAAATGCTTAACACAGTACCTGTCAAATAGTAAATTCTTAAGAATTGTTCATAGATTGACAAATGAAGCAACAGCTAGTAGCATTACAACATGTAAATCATATAGCATAAACACCTCAAAAATTCAATTCAGCAAATATGTATTAGGCAATTGACCTAGGATTAAAATACACAGGATCAAATCCTGATTACTATCTGTGTCATTGACTGGAAAGTTAATTAACCACTCTAAGCAATAGTTTCTTCATCTGTAAAATAGAAAAGATATTTCTATTTCCTTACACTTTTTGGTGAAGGCAAAATGTTATAATCCAAGTAAGATGTTTCCTAAAGTTTAATATAAAAGTGAGTTAGTAAAAATATTGATAAATATAACTATAATAGTATGAATTGACCAATACCCTCTGATCTCTGGTAAGCTGATGTTTCCATTCCATTATCATATACCTGACATGAAATTATTCATTCCCTTTTCTACTGGCAGCCATGGCTCAGTCTCCCAAGAGAGGACCATTATGGTATGTGCAAGGGTCATGGTACTTTTAGTAGAAGGTTTTAAGTAGCTCCATTTTCATATTTTTTTTGTTTTTTTTTTTTATCAGAGAGGTAGAATTTGTGACAGATCTTCAAATTACTTTCCATGCCAGGTAAGGTTATTTGAATGGTAGTGCCAAGTCAGTGGCATGATTGGGAAACTTGATAATATGTGCATGACAATTATGGACAAGACATGATTAATAAAATATATTTAAAGCAGCATAGTATAGGGGAAAGAACAATGGAGTTATAGCTAAAAACATAAAAGATGTGAGTTCAAATCCTGTCTTCTTTACAAGCTCTATGTGTGATCCGAAGTAAGTCACTTTCCATTTTTTCACTTGTTAAATAATGAAGATGGAGAACATGAAATTTAAGATCCTTCACAATTTTAGATCTCTTGGGCCCTTTGTTTTCTGCACTCTATTATGAATTTTTGCCTTGGATGTGCCAAAATCCTTAATGCTTGGCTTACATATCTGGGTTCAAAATACTTAAATGAAGGTCTTTAACAGTTCCTGATATATTATAGTTGTCTACCCCTCTCACTCTATTTCTTCTCTTTATATTTGAATAAACGGAGTGGTGTCTTGTGCTGGAAATTTCTATTACTTCCAGAATCAAAGATAAAATGTTTTTTGTCACTTAAAACCTTCACAATCTGATCCCTTCTTATCATTTCAGGCGTCTTCCACTTATTCTTTTCTATATGTGTCTTCTTACTGACCATCACACACATTATCTCCTGACTCTATAGTTTTTGATGGCTTTCTACCATGCCTAAATTTTTTCTCTTCTCTACCTCCTGGTTTCCCTAGTTTCTTTCAATACTCAGCTCCAATGTCATCAGAAGCAGCAGACATTCATCAATTTCTCCTACTACTAGGATCTTTCCTTTGAGGTTTGTTGCTGAGTCATTCAATTATGTCTGAATCCTCATGAACCCCTTTGGATTTTTGTTGACAAAGACACTAGAGTATGTTTCTATTACCTTATCCAGTTCATGTTGCAGATGAGGAAACTGAAGCAAAGGACTATGTGACTTATCCAGGATAGCACAGCTAATATCTGAGACTGGATTTGAACTTAGGTATTCCTGACTCCAGGCCCAGCTCTCATTCTACTACACCACCTAGCTGTCCAAGGTTACCTTCAGGGAAATCAGGCAACAAGAGAGGGACATCATATGAATCTTAGGGTTGACGGTCCAGGATAAGGAAAGAAGGATAGTGAGTCTAAAGTTTAATAATGGATATCCAAGTCTTGTTAGGGACAAAGCTCTGGCATAACATCTCAGTTCTAACTCTTGGTCAGGGGAAATAAGAGTAAATTTCCTAAGAACCACTTATCACTAAAATCATTTATTTATTAAACAAATATCAATATGTTTCCAATATCAGAGGTAGCTCATGGTAACGTGGATAGAATTCTGGTCCTGAAGTCAGGAAGACCTAATTTCAAATTTGGTCTTCTGGGTCAAGTAACCTATGACCTCAAGACCACATGTGGCCCTCTAAGTCCTTCACAGAACAAATGCCCTTAATAAAAGGATTTGTTCTGCAAAACCTGGACTCATTCAAAAAACCATATCCAAGGACCTAGAAGGCCACATGTGGCCTTGAGGCTGCAGGTTTTCCACCCCTACCTTAGCCACTTAGAGACTGTGTGATCCTAGACAGGTCACTTAACTTCTGTTTGCTTATTTCCTCAACTGTCAAATTGGGATAATGATAGCATCTACTTCACAAAATTGCTTTTTAGATGAAATGAGATAATATTTACATAAAGGCATTTAGCATAGTGCCTGGCACATTATAGGCACTAAACTGCCACTCACTATTTCCCCTTAGCATTGCCTTATAAATTTCTGTCCTTGTTTCTAGTTTCCTCATGCTATCCTTATGCCCAGAAAATCTACCTTTTCTTTCATCCGATGAAATGATTCTATTCAAGTACCCTCTTTTCCATAAAAGTTTCTTTGATTGCCACCTCAAAAATCACCTTTCCTTGAAACTTTCTAATGTATTCACAGTATTATAGTTCTCTATTTATCTATATTATATCTATATCTATATCTATCTATCTATCTATGTATATATATATATATATATATATATTCTCCCTTCTACCTCAAAATATAAGCTGGAAAAAGAGTTTATGTAAACTTTGTGTCTTTCCTTAGTTCTTAATATCACAAGTACCTAAGAAATTATTGTTTAATTGCATTGAAAATAATTAGATTTACCATGCTACCATCATAGCATTCTGACAATATAGGCTTGATGCATGCTCAAACTAATTGGATAAATAATGTCTTTAATGTATCATGTTCTACTTTTTCCATGAAAAATTATTATTAATAATTATTACCTTCCAGAATAATTGAAAAATTTAGATTATTTAGATGTGTGTGTGTTTGTCCTTCGTTACCTAAGAAGACCATGACATCAGAGAAATGATGACATGATTCTGACCTTGTTTTTTTGAGTGAGGGAGGGCTGTGCAGGGCACCACCCTCACTCCCCCTCCAGAGCCATCTGAATCCAGTGACCAGATATTCATCAGGATGACTGGAGATGACTCAGGATGAGGCAATTGGGGTTAAGTGACTTGCCCAAGGTCACACAGCTAGTGAGTGTCGTGTCTGAGGTGAGATTTGAACTCAGGTCCTCTTGACTCCTTCATTGGTGATCTGTCCACTGCACCACTTAGCTGCCCTTGATTATTTAGAAAATTTAGAATAAAAAAACTCTAGAAATTATCTCATTTAACTCCTTTGTTTGATGTTTGGATGACAGAGAGTCAGGGCATATAGAACACAACTGTTCCAAGTTTGAGCTTAAGGAAGAGTATAGTAGCCATATCCTGGGAGATAAAAAAACCTGAGGGGAAACTTCTGCCACCAGGCTAAATCCTTATTGCTTTATCCTTGGCAAGAAATATTCCCTTTTAACAATTCTCCAAGCTGTGAGAAATTTCCCTTTATATTATGGCAGAAATACATTTCTTCTCTAAATATATATGCACATGTATGTATGTGTACAGTCTTTATATATACATATGGTGTGTCTCTACATAATACATGCATATATGCATGTATATATGTATGTATATAAATATAGAAATATAAATATATATACACATGCGTATTAGATACTTCATGCCTTTTCTTGTGTCTGAATACCAGGCCACTATGTTCATGGATCAAGTTGAGCTCCAGGACACTATTCTTACCTACTTAGAAGAGACTATCTAATCCAAGACCAAACCACTTTTAACCTTTCACATTTATTATGTCTTCAGTATATTTAGAAGGTTATTCTTGCAAATACATAGGCATAGGCATGCATACTCTAGCTTTATAATTTAATTTGGATTGGACTAGAGGGCATCAAGTATATTTCAGTTCTAAATCTATGATCCTACAATCTTAATTGGTTATATTTTAGCACTTTCATGCTTTTGGTTATTTCAAATTGATATACCCACTAGCTTATATATATGTTTTAAATGTTGATGAATGCTCATTGACCTCTAAATGCTTCTTACCTTTCCACTCTACCCAACAGGAATATGCTTTCTTTTCCTTGTTTAAATATATATATATATATATATATATATATATATATATATATATACGTATATACATATATATATATGTATATATATGTATATACGTATACATATATATACATATATATATATATATAAAATCATATATTCTGTTACAAATTACCCTCTCTTGAATTCCAAGGATATATTCTTCTATCATTTCTCCAAGGGGTTCTACTGACATTTTTCCTCCCAGTTTCCCTCTTGTCTTCCAATAGATGCCACTGTTTTCCTTCCCCATGTCTTGAATAAAAAAGGGCTTCAGCCACTTGTTTAGAAAACGGTTATGTTCCCCTAACATGACATATAGGGCTGATATAAGACTTCTATCTCAGTACTGAATGGGGCTTATAGAACATTAAGCCATCCCTCATTTTACATAAGAGGCAATTGAGGTTGAGAGAGTTGAAGAAACTTATCGAAAGCCACATAGTACATGAATCAGTATAAGAAAACCAAGCTTCATCATTCTCAATCTTGTTTTACTTACATTGTACCTTGGAGTTTGAATTTAGACATTTTGTTAGCTACACCATACGTATAATACACATGTATGTCTATGTCTATGACAAATATTAACAATAAAAAAATAAAATGCACAAATTAAGATAATCAGCCTCAATTTTAACTTCCCAATCTCATACTATTCTCCCAAACTGGATTTCTCAACCTTTCTCAAATCTGTTCTTTGTAACCTCTCTTCATATCTATCCACATATACATACATATGTGCACACACATGCCCATTTGTATGTATGGGTCTATATATACTCATCTACATATCTACATTTAAATCTGTGTAGATATAGATTTTTTTCCCCTCTCCCTGACCTGGGAAATGTCTTTTCCTCATCATCTTTGCCTGTTGATATCCTATTTGTGTTTCCAGACAAACTCCAGATGTCACTTCCTCTCTGAGACCTGTTCAGATTACATCCAGGGAAACTGATCTCTGATATTTGTAATTTTAAATCATTCATATTCCTCTTATGAGGAATCATTAATTCCTCATACTTTTACATACATTATATTCATTTGTGTATGCCACTATGTCTGTTAGATTATAAATTACTTTAACATAGCATTCATATTTTATCTTTATATTACTTTTAATATCTGTCAGAAACATTGCTCACAGTGGACAATATAAATACTGGGCAAAAATGTGTCTATTTAACAAATAGATGAATAAAGGGATTAATGATATTGAAAACACAAGAAGAAAATTTCAAAGGGTCTGCCTTTGAGTGAGCATATAAATGAATTTATTGGCATTAAAGTGATTAGTTCATATACAGTAACTTTTAAATATAAATATAATAAATATAATTTTAGAAGTCATATATTATCAAAAAGTTATATTTCAGAAAAATAGGGGAGGTGATATTAACAGTCAAAAATACTTCCTCTTTTTCTTCCAGCACAAGAAGAAAAGAACTATATTTTATATATATACATATATATAGTTATATATATATATATATGTTTATATATAATATAGTTATATATGTATATATATATAGTTATATATATATAATATAGTTATATATGTATATATTGTATATATATATAGTTGTATATGTATATATTGTTATATATATAACTATAGTTATAGATATATATAGCTGATCTTGAAATTCCTTCACTCCCTTATCCCTTCCTCAAAATACACCATACTACTCTAAATTCTTAGTTTGAACAGGGCATAAATTCTAATCAGTCATCTATTACCTAGTGGCCTTTGTACTGGCCTCACATGTATCAGCTAACTCCTTTTCCTGAGCAGCTTTGAAAACTGCTTCTTAGTAGACGATGCCATGAATATATTTTTTACTATATGTGACCCTGGCCATGTCCTACTAATCTGACTGTGAGTTGGGGATTTGTGTTCTGAGATAATGCATTCCATCACAGGGCAGGAGTGCAGAGAAGGGAAGTTCTTCTATATAGCAGTGAATCATGGGGCACCATGAACTCAGAAGAATCAAAATTGAGAATGACCCAGAGGGCAATGGAAAAATGCATGATAGGTATAAGCAGGTTCTAGCATATTACCAATGGTTATTTGCAAGCAAGAACTTATATAAAAGATAGCATGTAAGTGATGAGACTAGAGAAATGGTATGCCTGTGTTGTAACGAAAGCAAGAATCCTAACAGCTGAAAAGACTGTGTGTTGTTCTCAGATTTGATAAATTATAATTCAGAGAAAGAACTCAAGAACATTGGGTAGAGTAAATGTGGAATTTGGCGGACAAAACTGCAGAATATAAAAAAGACATGGATGGGTCGTAAACTCTATTGGTGGAAAGAGGATTTAGATTGATGAAATCACACATTTAGCAAGTTTCAAAGGTCTGACTCCTAAAATTTATTATGGCTTGGCATCTTGTGTGGTTATAGAATATTTGTTTAGTCTAAAATTTCAAGAAATTTCGTTTTAGAATAGAGAAGGATTAGAGATATAATAATATCAGACTCTCATATAATTAATTTAGCAATAGAAGAATAATTTGAGACATAAATATAATCCATAAATCAGAGTTAATTAGATTTCATTACTTTAAAATATCCTAAAAGAAATCACAGGTATCAGGACAAGAAGTTAAAATGAAATGAGGAACTAGGAAGAGCAAGACATTATCTAGTCGGCTTTCAAAATTTTATACTAAACACCGTCAGTAGACATATTTTTAGAAAAATAAAACAAATAAATAAACTTGTCAGAGACAATTCAAATCTATTATGTCTCATATGGTTATGTCAACGACACAGCATCATAGCTGAAATGACTACACCGGTAGAATTATAGACCCTTAAAACTGGAATGGAATTTAGAGGTCAACTATTACAACTTCCCAACAGTGCAATAATAACCTTAATAATACCCTCATAAAGAGTGTGACTTAGTATGTGTTTTGGGGTTAGAGGTAGAGGAAAGAGCAAAAAACTTTATTTTAGGAGGTTTCAAAAACAAACACAACAAGTAAACTTCTATGGTCAAGATGGATGAACCAAATTCTCCTTTCAGATTAAAATACTTCAAGTACTAGAGACAGTGGTCACAGAATTACATAATTTTAGTTAGAAGGTCTAGTCAAACCACTAATCACCACCACCACCACTACTACCACTACCACTACTACTACTACTACTACTGCTGCTGCTACTACTACTACTGCTGCTGCTGCTACTACTACTACTGCTACTGTTGCTACCACTGCTACTACTGCTATTACTGCAGCTAATTCTACCCTCTTAAGGATAGTTAGTTTAATGCCTCCCTCCTTTTAATCTTATTTGTGCTGATAATAGTACTTCAATGGGATACTTCAGTACTTTGCTAACCAAAAGGTTAGTCAAAATATTTTTGCAACTAATTGGCATCATGACAGATTGCTTTGTCACTTGGATTTTATACTAGCATTATTTGAACTTCCTGATTGCCAAATCCTTCAGGCTACGTGAAATTCTATCTGCCCTATATCCACAATTCGTTAGCCTTGTTTTCATATTTTCCAGTTAATTTGTTCTTAAGATATTTCCCGTGGGGGCGGAGCCAAGATGGCGGAGTAGAAAGACTCACATTTGCTAGCTCCGAATCCACAGCCCATAGATTTCCTGTAAAAAGAACTCCTGACAAATTCTGGAACAGTGGAAGCCATGCAGCAACACGGTGAAGGAGATTTCTGCTGCAGAGAGCCCTGAAAAACCCACCACAAAGGTACCCCGGAC
>JAQQSK010009472.1:0-13073 GCA_028658325.1 Potorous gilbertii | reverse complement strand
TATGATTTCTTCCACTTATGTCAGTGAGACTACATAACATGACTATAGTGAAAATAGGCTCAATAGGAAAGTATATGTGGAACCTATACAGAATTGTATGCTGTCATGGGGAGGGAGCGGGGTAGGGGGGCAAGGTGTGGGGGGATAAAATCTTAATTTTAAGGAAGTGATTGTAGAACATTTATAAATAAATAAAATAAAAATTAAAAAAAAAGAAAATAGCGGCATTTCAATCCCTCTTTTCCTCATAAATTTAAACTGTTTTTGTTTTAGGAAAGGTTATAGACCTTTTTGCCAAATTTCTGTGGTCCTAGCTGCATCTTCGCTGTACGGAGTATGGAACAATCCATCGTGTTACCAACTGCATCTTTCATGAAAAACAGAGACGTTTATTCTGGTGATTCACGCATTTGGTCAATTTTGCATTTTTAGTAAAGTGCCCAAGGGTTAACAAAGTAAAAAAGTATGAAGTCATTCTTACAACAAAAAAATATAGCCTTAAACTTATCTTTATAGTACAGTAGTTCTCTTATGAAGTTATCTCAAATGGTATGGAACGTATAGCTAAGTATACTAAGGTAATATCATATAGAAAGAATGTTTTTATTTGCACTCTGTTTCAATTTTCTTAGTCTCATTAGCTAGCAATTTGTAAAATTACCCCTAAATGGAAGCAATGCTGATTTTACAGCTTATTTTATCATAGTACAAGGACAGGTAAGGTACTATTTGTCCTATTTATATTATTACTTGTAAACAATTTTCCATATAGTCTATTTCAATTTCCCAGCTTGATTAGCTAACATTCTAAAGTACAACACACAAGTTAAGAGGGAAAGCTAATCGCACCAAGATTTTTGACTCATTTGGACACAACAGGATTTATCAGTGCAAATGAAGTCAAACAACCAATATGACTGCTCTCCTGTCTTTAGTAATTTTCTCTGCAAAATTGAAATATTCTAAGTACACAAATGAAAAGAAATCATAGAATCAGCATCTTGGCTAAAAGTAACTTTAAACAGGAAAAAAAGCAGCTAGGGAAGAGAATAATGACTTAGCTGACATCCAGGAATAGGCTGTGGGTTTCTTGTCTGCTCAAACATTGTCTGGTATTTACAATGTTGTAGGTAAAGGTACAGTAAACTATAGTAATTCAGCTCTATTTCAGTCTTTACCTTCTTCAGAAATTTTCTATTTTTTTTTATTCTGTTCAGTTCAATAGCAGAATGATCTAAAGACATAAACTAGGTGATAAGTGGTCTATATAAAGCAAAAGTGTTACATAAAATTTTCCTCCACAAAGTAGAAAACAGAAAAGATCGTCATAATTTTCCCAGACAATATATTACAAGAAATATGTACAGAAAAAAAACTGGACGTCTCAAAATCTTGTGGTTTACCAATGAAAAATATAACACAGCGTTAAATTCAAATGAAGGTAGAAATACCTGATGATCTAAACAAAGCAAAAAACTACCCATGTGTAACAAAGAAAATGGCAACTTCTAAGCCTTTGACTGTAGACCATAAATTGATGACGACAATGATGATGATGATGATGATGATAATAGCATTCATGTAGTTCTTTAAGTTTTGTGAACTGCTGTAAGAAGTCTGATTTTTTCTTTAAAATATCTCTGAGAGGTAGATGCTAATGTCATCCATACTTTTAAAAAGCTAAGAAACTAATGCTAATAGAGGTTAAGTGACATACTTCAGTTTGAACAATAAATCCACTGAGCCACATACTTGACTTTCAGGATCATATCAAATGAAAAAGAGGAAAAGTACATACATATACATGTACATAGTGTGTGTATATATGTGTGTGTGTGACATACAGATGCACGCATACACATACCCCTCTTCCATATACCTCTACTGTAACTCCTGTTCCTTTAATCCCTCCTTCTCTCTGGTTAGAGATTTCCTCTCAAATTTTCTTTTTTATAATTTTTTCCCTTTTTAAAATGTATTTATTTGTTTTACGTTTTCAACATTCATTTCCACAAAATTTTCAATTCCAAATTTTTCCCCATCTCTCCTGTCGCCCCACCTCAAAATATCTTGCATTTTTATTGTCCCTTCCACCAATGTGCCCACCCTCATAACATTCCTCCTTACCCTTATCCCCATATTCTCTCTTGTCCTCTAGTGCAAGATAAATTTCTGCACCCCTTTACCTATATTTCTTATTTCCCAGTTGTACACAAAAACAGTTCTCAACATTTGTTCCTAAAACTTTGAGTTCCAACTTCTCTTCCTTCCCCCCTACTCACCCATCCCCACTGAGAAAGCAATCAGTTCAATATAGGCTATATTGAAGTTTTGCAAACGACTTCCATAAGGGTCATGTTGCATAACACTATGTAAAACCGTGTTTCCTTTCATCCTATCCTATTCCCCATTTCTTTTATTCTCTCTTTGACCTTGTCCCACCCCAAAATTGTTTTCTTCTAATTACTCATTCCTTCCATATGCTCTCTCTTCTGTCATCTCTCCCACCCTGCTTATCCCATTTTCCCCTACTTTCCTGTAGTGTAACATATGTTCTCATACCAGATTGAGCGTGCATATTATTCGCTCTTTTTTTCTCTCACCTCCCCCCTTTTCCCCTCCACTTCCTTTTCTCTTCTATAAGAGCTAATTTGCCCCATTCCATTTCTCCTCCCAATCTATTCCTCTATCATCCCTTAATTTTAATTTTTTTGGTATGATCCCTTCCTATTCAACTCACCCTGTGCATTCTCTCTCTCTCTCTGTATATATATATATATATATATGTGTGTGTGTGTGTGTGTGTGTGTGTGTGTGTGTGTGTGTGTGTGTAATGCCTCCAACTCCCCAGATAAGGAGAAAAGTTTCAAGAGTTGCAAATATTATCTTGCCATTTAGGAATGTAAACAGTTCATCTTTAAATAAGTAGCTTATGATTTCTCCTTCCTGTTAACCTCTTCATTCTTCTCTTGATGTTTCTGTTCGAAAGTCAAATTTTCTTTTCAGTTCTAGTCTTTTCATCAAGAATGCTTGAAAGTTCTCTATTTCATTGAAAGACCATTTTTTTTCCCTGAAGTTTTATACTAAGTTTTGCTGGGTAGGTGATTCTTGGTTTTAGTCCTAGTTTCTTCGACTTCTGGAATATCATATTCCATGCTCTTCGATCACTTAATGTAGAAGCTGCTAGACCTTTTGTTATCCTGATTGCATTTCCACAATACTATAATTGTTTCTTTCTAGCTGCTTGCAATATTTTCTCCTTGACCTGAGAACTCTGAAATTTGGCCACAATATTCTTAGGAGTTTCTCTTTTGGGGTCTCTTTTAGGAGGTGATTGGTGGATTCTTTCAATATTTATTTTGTCCCCTGGTTCTAGAATGTCAGGGCAGTTTTCCCTGGTAATTTCATGAGAGATGATGCCTAGGGTCTCTTTTTTTATTATGGCTTTTATGTAGTCCCATAATTTCTAAATTTTCTCTCCTAGATCTATTATCCAAGTCAATTGTTTCACATTATTTTCCATTTTTCATTGTTTTCTTTTTGTTTTGTAATTTCTTGGTTTCTCATAAAATCATTTGCTTCCATCTGTTCCATTCTAATTCTTAGAAAACTATTTTCTTCATTTTTGAGCCTCCTTTCCCATTTGTCTAATTCTACTTTTTTAAAGCGTTTTTCTCCTCATTAAGTTTTTGGACCTCTTTTGTCAATTGAGTTAGTCTATTTGTAAAGGTGTTATTTTCTGCAGCATTTTTTTGGATCTTCTTTAGCAAGCTTTTCATAATTTTATAATTTGCTTTTCATAATTTTGTTGCATCTCTCTCATTTCTCTTCCCAATTTTCCTCCACCTCTCTTATGTGATTTTCAAAGTACTTTTTGAGCTCTTCTATCAGTTGGGACCATTGCATATTTAATATGCAGGTTTTTGATGTAGACACCTTGACTTTTATGTCATCCCCTGATGGTAAACATTTTTCTTTCTCATTTGAAAGGATGAAAGTGAATACCTGTTCACCAAGAAAGCAACCTCCTATAGTCTTATTTTTCCCCTTTTTGGTCTGCCAAGGCTGGGCTGGGCTCCACTCTGTGTCCCAGTGTGACAGACCTTTCCCATCGATCGTCCACATCACCCTGGACTGGAAATCTCCTCCAATCCATTATTCTGTGACTTCTGTTACTCTATAATTTGCTAAGAGTCTTTCTTTACAAGTATTTTATGGACTGAGGGGGAAGAGCTAGTGTATGTGAGTCTTTCTACTCTGCCATCTTTGCTCCACCCCTGCCATCATGGCTCGACCCTCAAATTTTCTGCAAAATAACAATGTAGGGGTGATGAGCGTATTTATCACTTCATTTTCTACCCTGCGGCTTCCAAGGACTTCATAATATTCAAAAATTTATCATTCTGTAAGATTAAATCTACGTTTTCAATCATACCTGCCACCCCACAGCTGCAGAACTTCAGTGTGCTTCCCAGTATATACCCTGCTCTCCTGTTTAGCTCTTTTTTATGTGTTGACCTAATCCATTAAAACCGAGATGACCCAAATTTTGAAAGCAACAATTCCTGGGTTCTTTTCTTTTAACCCAAAGAGCTTTTAGTTCTTTTCCAGGAAAAATATCGGTTTGATTATGTGATATTTCTGTGTGTTTATATATGCATGTGTTTATGTTCCTTTATAGGCTCTTGTGCACATATAAGATCACCTATAAACTGACTAGTTTCCTTAATGGGGTTAGGTTTGAAAGACATCATGGTCTTTCAATGAAATAGAGAACTTTCAACTTTAACAGTACCCCAAATACTTTCTGGTTTCATAGATGTTCACAACTGGAAGAGACTTTAAAGTTTATCTAAAGACAAGTTATTATTAATTTGATGTTCTTGAGATTGAATATTTTACTCTATTTGAATATAATTAGTTTCTTTTTCAGTCCTATATATTTTGTGTTACGTATTTAAAAGCATTATTTTGAGATGGGATCCTTAGGCTTCACTGGACTGGAAAAACTTCATGAAACAAAAAAGAATTAAGCATCACAAAAGTAGTCAAGTTCCTTGATGCTTTTAGATGAGAAAATTCAGTCACAGATATGCTGTGACTAAGCTGAGACTCCATCTAAATAGTGATGGCACTTATCTACCAGACCTACAGATATTTTCCTCTTTTTATTTTTAAGAAATTCACCAGCAAGAAGGGCAATGTAGTGAGTAGAGATAAATTAGAGGAGTAAGGAAGATTAGGAAACAAGATATAGCACAAACCTGGAATAAAAGATCAACTAGTTAAGGAAAATGTATATCTATATATGTATTTATCTAAATTTACATAGTGATATATCCACACTTAATTGCTGTCTGGGTTAGGGAGTGGGGTAGGAAGGGCAAAAAAGAGCAAAGTAAAAAGTGCACCGAGGAGAACGAAAGAAACACAAAGAAGATAGCTCTTAACATGAAGTGTATTTATTATACAGGCTTCCTTGAAATGAAAATTTGTTGTTTCATACCTTGAATCGTCTCTATGTTCTATATATATGCCATGCTTTTTTCCCCCTTTTCTTTGTGCTTAAGTTCCAATATTTAAGTTTGTCATATATTTTTTCCTCTATTACTGTATTTGTGTTCTGGAGTTTGTCTAAAATAATATTAATAACCCTTTCTCTTTTCTGTCCTCTAGTTCTATCTAATTTTCTAAAATAGAAGAGGGATTACATTTTTCAAACTCTGCATCATCCAAATCTCATTTAGTGCATTTCTTAAAACAGTATCTCTGGATGCTGAAATATATTAGCTCCAAATATAAAAATACATTCCTATTGTTTCTTTTTCTTTATTTTTCATCTGTAACTCTTCTGATTGTTGTTCTTCATACAAAGTGCACCATGTATGGAGTGGAGAGTTGGAAGACAAGTCAAAAAGACATGGATGTCTGGACCTGAACAACTCATAACCTTGCAGTGTCTTTTGCACTTCGTATGCTACAGAGAAGGCACTGAGCTGCAATTAGAAGGCATTTTATTAACCAGGGAAAATAAATTATTTTGCATACATTTTTTCATGGCATTTCCACAGATTGGTAGGATATTACTCAAATTCTACGAACTTTGAAACTGAGGCTCAAAGATGTACAGTCACTTTCCCAAAATCACAAAAGGTTTGATTTTCCCTGAAAGAAGAATAAGAGTATCACTTACCCTTGGGGCCTCTTCCTTTAATTAAAGAGAAATAGAATTCCTCCATGAATCTCCATTTAAGGAGGGTACCATCCCTCTCATTATCATGGCCAAAGGTGTCATATATCTCATCATTTTCTACTGGATACACTTCTTCACAAGTCACCATCATGACTCACGTAAGGTGCTTCCCTCTCCCCATCTCTTTAGCTTCGTTTTGTGTGTTTTCTTCTTACATTAGATTACTAATTCCTTAAATGCAGAAACCATCATTCTTATTTTATTTTTTCTTTCCTTTTTTTTTGTTATTCCCAGAACCTAGCTCAGTGCCCAAGGTATAGTAGGCAATTAATAAGTGTTCATCCTTTCATTTTCTATGAATAAAATAAAGACTATATCATCCTGTCTTTTCAAAAAAAAAATACGAGGTGGCAGTTACGTGATGCAGTGAATAGAGCACTGACCCTGGATTCAGGAGGACTTGAGTTAAATCAGGCCATAAACACTTGACACTTACCATTTTGAGCAAGTTGCTTAACTCCAATTGCCTTGCCTTCCCCCATTCAGAAAAAAAAGAAATTGCAAGAAATTCTTCAGCATGTATCCTAATCTTCTACTCCACCCCAAGTCCTATTCTTATAATGACTTCAATGGCAATATTTATGCTTTCTCCAAAGAGTTGAAGTCAAATCCTCAATTTTTTGAGGTGCTTATTCACTTCTAGTTCAGCCATACACAAGGATAGTGACACACATTGCTGTTACACTTTTATTATCAAGAACTGTGGAATTTCTTTATCTCACCATAGCCTAATTCTCCTATCTCTTTTTCTCAATCCTTCTCAATTTAGTCTTCATCCTTACTGTGGCATATGGTGCCTCTATTCCTCAGTATCCTACCAGACTCTAGATTCACATTCCTCCCTTTCAATCATCCAAACAGTTAATCAATTTCATATTACTCTGTCCTCTACTTTCAAATTCTTTGTACTTTTGTGCTATGGATTTTCAGATCTCGTCCAAGACTAAAATTATGTTAGTTTTACAATACCCCCTCATCATTCTCCACCAGTTGCTCTGAACTTCATGAAATGAAAAAAAAACTTATCACTTTACAAAATGAAATAAACTCTTTTAACATGAACCTCTTCAGCAACTTTTGCCCCTGGGTGCCTCTCTCTCTCTCTCTCTCTCTCTCTCTCTCTCTCTCTCTCTTTCGGTTTGGAGACCTCTTTGCATTATCTTCAACCATTTAATGGAGTGGAAGTTGACCATGGCATTCATCTCCTCATTTTCCACTCAGCTGTTCTCCTGGACTTCATCATCTTCAGAAACTCATCATTCTGAGAGAATTTATCACCTCTGTAATTCACACCTCTTAAGTTCTTTTCCCACCTCAGCTACAGGACTTCATCATTGTTCCATGCGAGGTACTCCCAACCTCTATTCATCTTTTTATGTATTGACTTCTTCCATTAAATTGTGAGTTCCTTGAGGTCATAGACTTTGTTAAGCCATTCCCTTCTTCTCCAAATCTTAGCACAGTTCCTGACACAGATGAGATTTTAACTATAGGTTCCCAAAATTGGTGATACCACCCCTGAGGGGTGCTGGAATAATGGGGGTAGCTCTGCAGTACCTTTGGTTACATTTGCCAAACATTGAAATAAATAAGGAATCAAAACATTGAGGAAAGAAGAAAAGAAAATTTTGAAAAACCATTCACACTAGTTTCATCTGTTGTGTAATAGAGTTAATGTCATAGTGATTACATTATTTTCCATACGCACACACCAAATGCAAGTTGTATCCAATCAGTGGTCACGGCTGCCAACAGGTCTTACCAAGCAAGTGTTGGCAGGTGATTCTGGAAGTCCAGCATACATTGGCGGGAATATGTGTATCTAATAACTTGTTTACAATATGCTATTATACAGTTATATGATGCAATATTGTACCATCCAAATTTCAACGCCTGAAAAGCCCACGAATTTACAATAAATTAATAAATTTAGGATGTCCTTAATATTTATATTTATATGCATATATTTATGTACGTATACATACATATACACACATATATGAAATATTTTTAAGTGACACAAATTTTTAAAAAAATAATCGCTTACAGAAAGTAGATGACAGGGGCACTGAGTAATTTTTTTAAAAGAGGGTGTTAGACTAAATTAATTGGGAACTTCTGTTTTTGACAAATGTTTCCTTACTCTGACTCCACCATCTACCACCCTCTTTCTTTTCCTTAAACTGTGCTGATCAGTTTATGAGAAATTCATACAATCTGGTGGAATGAATCATTGCCACCAGTGAGAAAAGGAGTCTTTCTCCTACATTCTATTTCTTAATTTTTGTCTTTAAAGTAGAGTTTGACTGTACTTTCCTATTTTGCAGTGAAGGGGATTCTGGTCTGAGTTTCTGTTTTTTATGTCTTCTGCTGCACTCATAGCTTAAAAAGTACCTGTCAGTTTTCAGTATTTCCAAAGTAGTGCGATCAAGCGAAAACCTCCTCCTTGTTCTCCTGGTCAGAGGGAGATATCTCTATCTTTCTACTTATTCTACATCTCAAAACCACTTAATATAATATCCTATACTTAAAATTACTATAATATAGTTCTTACCAGTTACATCATTCATTTTCCCATATTGAAATATAAACAACTGAAATGTTAAGTCCTTTGTGATTTCCGCCCATGTTTATACTTTTTTTACATATTTCTTTTGAGTCTTGCGCTTGAAAGTCAAATTTTCTATTCAACCCTGGACATTCAACCAGGAATGCTAGGGAATTCTCTATTTTATTAAATTTCCAACTTCTTCTCCAATAGGATTTTACTCAATTTTAATAGGTAGACTATTCTCATTGTAATTCTTGCTCCCTCGCCTTTCAGAATATTATATTCTAAGTCCTCTGTTTTTTATAATAGTTGCAAATAAATTGTGTGTGATGCTGACTGTGGCTTCACAGTTTTTTACCTCTTTCTTTCTGGTTGTTGGCAGTATTTTATTACCGACCTAGGAGTTCTGAATTTTGATTAAAATATTCTGGAGAGATTATTTCAGGAACCCATTTATGTAGGCAACTGGTGGATTCTTTCGAATTTTAGTTTGCCCTGTAGTTCTAAGATACTTTGGCAGTTTTGCTTTGTAATTTATTGAAATGATATCTAGGTATTTTATTTGACTGCAGCCTTCAAGTAGTCCAAAAATTCTTAAATTACTTCCCTTTGATCTGTTTTGCAAAACAGTTTTTTCCCCTAAAAGACATTTGATATTTTCTTCTTTTTCCTCATTCTTTTAGTTTTGTTTTATTGTTTCTTAATGTCTCATGGAGTCATTCACTTCCATTTGTCCATGTCTCTTTTTTGAGGCCTTATTTTCTTCAGTAAGATTTTGTACTTGATTTACCATTTTAACAATTCTTATTTTTAAGAAGTTACCTTCAGGGAAGCTTGGTGACCCAGTGAATATGGCACTGCACCTGGAATCTGGAAGATATGAATTCAAGTCCAGCCTCAGACACTTGACACTTACTAGCTGTATGACCCTGGGAATGTCACTTAACCCCAAGTGCCTCATCAAAAATAAATCAAAAGAAGTTTTTATCATATTTTTGTGCCTGTTGACCAAGATGTTGATTGCTTTTTCATAGCATTCTTGAATAGTTAACACCTCCTTTCCTAATTTTTAATTTATTGTGCTTTATTGATTTTTAAAATCTTTTTTTCTTTTTCTTTTTCGCTCCTCAAGGAATTTTTATTGGACTATTATCTATTTTACATTTTTTCCTTGAAGTTTTGCTTGAAGATACTTTCAAATCATAATCTTCCTGTGAGTTTGTGTCTTGAGCTTTCTCTCACAATGCAAGTTCTTATGGTCAGGTTCTTCTTCTATTGTTTATTCATTTTTCCAATCTACATATTGACTTCTGACATTATATTAGATTCTGTACTCTGATTTCCTATTTTGTGGGCAGAAGAGATATCTGAACTAAATATCTTTTGTGCGTGCCTTTTGCTAGCTTCACAAATGACTGACAGTCTGTAAGCTTTCAATGTTTCCAAAGCAATATGATCAGGGAGAATATTTTCTTTCTGCTCTCCTGATCCGAGCACTGGCCTTTAAACAGAAAGGAAGCCAATTCACTTGAGACCTCACCCACTCTTTTCTCTATGCAGGAACTCTGATACACAACTGGTAATGGACAACAGAGCTATTAGTCATGTACTTCTGGCTAGCCCCTTCTGTAGTGTTTGCTCATCTCTCTCTTTTCTTAAGATTCCTTGAAATATAAAAGTGATTAAAGACTTGTAATTGACTTTTCTGACCACAATGCATTTTACTTTTTTTTGCTTGTTTTATTTTGTTTCTGGAGAAGGGGTGATTTTTGTTTTATTTTTCTGTTTTTTAGTTGTTTTGGAGAGAATGTTTTGGGAAAGCTCAGAAAAATGCTGATTTCATTCTGGCATCTTGATTCTGCTCGCCCAATCACTCACATTCTAGGCGATTCTGCCAACAAATTTTAATTGTTCAATAGATACCTGTATTCCTTTCCCTATAAGTCCTGGAGAACCATGTTCCCTTGCCCTAAGAAAATATACCTTTTTTGTTACTTTTTTGACTCACATAAAAGGTTCACATATTCTGTCTATAAATTATTTTCCTCTAAAACAATACATGTTAAAGAATAATGTTCTTCCTAGACTTATCAAGGTATCATAGGAACATTTCTGAGGGAAACTTGATATGCAATTAATGCCTAATCAATATTTGCTGAATAACTGAATTAATGGTGTGAACAAAATGAGATGTCATGAGATTGTAGTGGAATGGATGCCGAATTTGGAGTGCAAAGGCCTGGGCTTCCATTTGGGATGATTAGCTATTACTCATGATCCCAGGAAAAACCAGTGTACACATCTGGGCTTTGTCTTCCATATCTGTAGAATTTAGGAGTTCAGAACAGATTACCACTATTATGCATGGATATTTTGTTTTTGTTGTGAAAAAAGATTAAACAATAATGAAATATAATATAATTATTAAGTATGTTGTATATTTCTTTAACAGTAACCATACTGCTTTTACTTTGGTTCACTCTGTCAATTAAAGCAGTGCTATGAGGCCCAATAAATTGAAGGAGTTTGTACAGATTTCACTAAGTCATCATATTCAAAAGGGAACTTTTTTTATTTTATTTTTTGGCATTCCTGATCATAGACTAGAAATCTCAAAATGACAAGATAATATAATTGATTTAATAGCAGTAGCTGGTACTTTAGGTGAATCTAATTGAGTACAGGAGCACAGCTGCTGTCGGAAACTACATTTATGCAGAAACAAACCCAAGATGGTGGCATGCGCTCTTGTTGCCACTTTTATCTGACCTTTGGTAGCAATTAGCAGAGAAAGCAACCTTGGATTCATGTTAAAAACAAACACACAAAGAAGCTACTAAATACTTTATTCCTATCCCACTGTGTTAGTTAGCAATGGCAACTTATGCTACCAAATATAACAGCTGCATTTTCAACTGTGATTTATATTACAGCAAGATAAAATCTAGAGTCAGGATTTCTAGAAAAATTTCTCAGCTCAAAAAAAACCAAACAGATTCCCCAAGTAAAATAAAAGAACAACAATAATGGAATGAGGTTAAAGAATATCCTAGCAGGCATTTCCTAACAAAAAGTAAAAAAAAAATAATAATGGAAAAACTAAAATAAGGAAAAATACTAATGGGAAAAGAATGCCCATAGAAATCCCAAGAAGATAAGAGTAATCTTTCAGTGAGGCCCACTAAAACCACAGGAAATAAAATGGAATATGACACAAGATCAGAAAAATGTTTAGAAGATCTACTCAAAGAAATTAAGACAAAGAAAGGTGGGAAAATTAAAGCGCTTAATGAAAGTGTCCAAAAGCAATTGACAGCATGAGAAAACCTTAAAAAATGGGGGCTGAAAAATGTAAAGAATTTGACTTGAAAATTCAATGATGCAAGAATTATTATAAAAAAGTCACAAGATATCAAAGTTCACCTCAAGTTTCTACATTAAAATCAACTGACCTGGAAAACAGAGGTTAAAATAAATAATCTGATAAAAATTCAGGAAGATGGCGAATAGGATGAAAAAACACAGTCATCTCCCTTCCCACAATGATTAAGGATGGAGAATTTCAAGGAGAAAACACAGTGGGTCCCTTAGCAAGGCTAGATTAGAACAGAGAGACCACCAGAGATCTACACGCATCAGAGAGAAAATCCAGCCAGGAAAGCAACGCACAGAGTTTTAAAGCACAGGAATTGAGTGAGAAATACCACTGTGTATTGGCAGGAAACATAAAGAGAGTAAATTGGCAGCTACGATCTTGGAATAAGGGCTCAGATCCAGTGTAGACTGAAATAAGCATGAAAAGAAAAATCTGATTACCAGGAATCAAAAATTTAAAAGTTTAAATTACAACCAATAAATAATAAAGGAGAAAATTAGAAAACATTTTACCTAACCGTATGACAATGAAACCATCAATTTAAATGAAGTAGATGAATATTTGCAAAAATATAAAAGGCCAGGTGAAGTGAACAGAAATAGAGAATTTAAATTGTGCAACATTAGAAAAATAAGAGGAAAAGAAAGGAAAACTTAGGAAGGATGAGATGAATTTACAACCTATCAAACAGTATTACTATTGCTGTTATTATTATTATAATACACATGCATACACTTGGAGTTCCCTTCAAATTCCTTCTATCATTCAAATCCAGTGTGACCTTCATACTTTAACCAAATAGGTTCAAAGAAGAGAAGACTACTGTCGACCAACAACTCTGTGGATATTGATGGAAAAATTTAAATAAAATACATGTGAAAAAGTTACAGCAA
>JAQQSK010009471.1:0-13074 GCA_028658325.1 Potorous gilbertii | reverse complement strand
AAAATAACCTTCTATGGTCTTTTTTTTTCCCCTTTTCTGGGCATTTTCCCAGCCAGTTACTTGACTTCTGAGAGTCCTCTCCACCCCTGGCCTAGATATACCCAGCTAGTGCTTGGGGTCTGAGATTCAAATGCTGCTCCCCAGCCTCAGGGCTTTTGGTGGCAGGCCTGGCTGCTATTCAATGGGAGCTTAAGTACTGGTGCTCAGGTTGGGGCAGGGCTGCCTCACAGGCTCAGTTTCCTCAGGTGGTTTATGCAGAGACCTTTTGTAATTCAGCTCTTGTCGAGCTCCTGCCTGCTCCTAGAGCCTCTGGCCGCCTGCTGCCTCTGCACTGCCTCTGCTGCTGCCTCCCGAGGGGGCCTGAGTCTAGGAGACACCCCACTCGCCTCTCAGCCCATCCCGGCGTCTCTTTCACTGACCTGTGTGTCTGTGGGTGGAGGGACCCTCGCAGCCGCTGGAGATTCCGTCCCTGAAGCCTGCTCGGATCTGCTTGCTCCTCTCAGTGCCACACGGCCGGCCAGGGAAGGGCAGGGCTCCGCTCCTGTCCGGTGCGCGATGGACCTTTGGGATCGGTTTTTCAGGGCTCTCTGGAAAGGAAATCTCCTTCACTGTGTTGCCGTGCGGCTTCCACTGTTCCAGAATCTGTTGGGAGTTCTTTCTAGAGGAAATCCATGGGCTGTGGGTTCGGAGCTAGCATATGTGAGTCTTTCTACTCTGCCATCTTTCAAGGAATTATTTTCTTCAAAGAGCTTTTGGACCTCCTCCTATCTGGTCAATTCTGCTTTTTAGGGTATTCTCCTCATTGGTTTTTTGGATCTCTTTTGTCATTTGGGTTAGTCTGTTTTTTAAAGTGCTATTTTCTTCAGCATTTTTTGAGTCTCCTTTACAACATAGTTGACTCATTTTTCATGATTTTCTTGTATCACTCTCATTTCTCTTCCCAATTTTTGCTCTGCTTCTCTTACTTGATTTTCAAAATCCTTTTTGAGCTCTTCCATGCCCTTGGAGGAATGAATATTTTTCTTGGAGGCTTTGGATGTAGAAGAATTGACTTTGTTGTCTTCAGTTTGTATACTTTGGCCTTCTTTGTCACCAAAGTAAGATTCTATAGTCTCATTCTTCTTCCAGATTTTGCTCATTTTCCCAGCTACTTACTTGACTTTTGAGCTCTTTGTCAAAGTGTCTCTGCTTCCAGTTGGGGTGGGGGAATGTATTGTCAACTGCTCAAGCCCCCCACAATCTGTGGGCCTAGAGCTCCAGAAACAGTGGCTGTAGCTGCCCCTGCTGCTGCTCTGGCTGCCATGGGTTCGTCCACTCCCCCCCTGCTCTGCTGCCCTGTGGCTGAGGCCTGACCACTCTACTCTCTCACACAATGCACCCAGGTTTTTTCCACTGACCTCCCAATTTGTCCTTGGCATTTTGGGTCATGAAGTCTGAAAACTCCAAGGGGTACCTGGATTCAGTTCCCACAATGCCTACTCAGGTTTCATCTGTGCTGGTGCAACCCACAGTGGACTGCCCTCTGCTCTGGGCATGGTGAGATAGGTACTTCTCATCAACCTTCCAGGCAGTCTTGGACTGGAGATTTGCTTCACTTCATCATTCTGGGGGTTCTGCAGCTCCAGAATTTGTTTAGAGTCATTTTTTTTTTTACAGATATTTGGCTGGGTTTGTGGGGAGAGCTCTAGAAAGTCCGTGCTATTACTCTGCCATCTTGGCTCTGCCCTTCAGAGAGTAGGTTTTTAATAAATCCTTATTGACTTACTGAGAAACTAACATTCCAGTTAGGGACATAAGTCTTTTCCCCTCTTTTTCTATACACAACATAAAATGACAGGAAGAATAAGAATTTTCTTTATCTTCTCTCTTCAATTCTGTCCAAATTCACAAGGATTTAACATTACAATTATGGAAGGAGGTTTAGCAGTAGTATGACAGAGCAGATGCTTTATCAGTCTTAATTACAACAAAAAAAAGATTTCATAGCTTAGTGCAGTGGTTTCCAATGTTTTTTTTTGGTCCCAAGAACCCCTTTCAACAATAGAAATAACAAAATATGTCATGGACTCTGTTACTATTGATAAATTTCTACAGTTATTTATTTCTTAAGGACCATTAAATAATTTTAGCTTAACCACTTGAACATTGCTGTTGCTTTATTGAGAACCACTAAATGGGAATCGCTGGCCTAGTGTTTACAATGTGTTGGCTTTAGAATTAGGAAGGTGGGCTCAGATCCTGCCTCACACCAACTTTCCATGTTACCCTGAGCTAGTCACTTAACTTCCTAACAAAGTCCCCATTTCCTTTGATTGAATCTACTTAAATGAATTTTCCATTCAATAAGTAAATAAATCTCTTTAAGTCCTTAGAAAACGAATATTTGGAGTCGAGAAAGTAAGGCAGATGACACTAATTTTGGTACTATGTTATATCACTGTTAGGCATATAGATTATTGTTAGTAGCAGAGAAATGAATAGGAACAGACACATGATTTCTCAGAATTAGTTTTGTTTCCTGTGTGCAGGTGGAATTTTGCTTGTTGAGATCTATGTTATTGGGGGGAAGATGAATCTGGTGGGGAGTGGAAAGAGGGAATTCATAACCACTTCATAGAACACAGAAATATGAGTAATTATCATCACAATTGCTATCATCACCTTCATTATTTTGTCAATGATGTTCTACAACACAAAGATCCTGATGACAAACCATCTCCTCATTAAGTTTTCAACATGCACCATTTTGTTTAGGGGAGAGAGGTCAATGGCATCTTTACAGACACTGTCCCTATTCTTACTGCCTTGAAAAGGGTCTTCAGGGGGAACATTTCTCAGTTGTATGACAGCTTTAGTTTCTATTTTCCATTCTAGATATACAGGGAAACAAGATGACATTGCATTGGTAGTGCTTACTCCCGATAAATCCTACCACAAATTAATAAAAGAAGACCATGGGATTTAGGGTTGAAAGGAATTCTGACCATCATCTACCTGAGTCCTCATGTCAAAAAAATTATAAAACTAGAATTGGAAGGCATCTTGGAAGGCATCTAGTCCAATCACCTTATTTCATACTTGATGAAAGTTAGTAACTTGGGTAAGTTACTTACCCAAAGCGACAAAGGTAGTAAATATCAGAGGTGATGTTTGAATCGGCTGACTCCAGAACTAAAGTTCTTTCCACTATATCTCACTGTTTTCTGCTCAGGACTTTCCCAGGTCACATAACAAAGAAACGACCAAGTCAGCTGTGAATTCAGGTATTCTGAATATTATACCGTTTCGCATATACTTCAATCTATTCAAACTGGTCTTCTTACAGTTGCTGATACATGACAATCCATCTCTTTGTGAGCAGCATGCTATGGTGATAAATGGAATCTTTTCAGATGGAAGGAGAAAGAGCTGAGTCTCAGACACACCCAAGCTTTGAAATGTTGGTTAATTCATTTCTCTCCTATACCTTGATTTCCTCAAGTGTAAAATGAGTGGGTTGACCTCATAAAATGAGTGGGTAGATTCCATTTTTGAACTCCAACATCTATGATCCTATGATTCTACAAGAGGCTCTTCTTGGTTTCCAAAGCTTCTACTGACTCTCCCTGAAATTATCTTGTAAACTAATTTGTATATATTGACGTGTTTGCATGTTGTTTCCCATGATAGACTGGAAATTCTTTGAGATCAGGGACTAGTCATTTTTGACTTTGTATTCCTAGACTTTGCATACCTGAGGATAATGTCCAGTACCATAGTCCCATAGCGCCTGTCACATCATAGGCCTACATGTAGCTTAATCATATTTTTAGCTGACTTAAGAAATTGTCTTTATATTCTACTTGGGAAATGTACATAGATGAATAAAGACAGTAAGAGATTGTCAGTTAGTCAGTAAATATTTATTAAGTACCAACTATGTTCCAGGCACCATGCTAAAGGCAGATAAAAGATAGCCCTGCTCTCAAGGAGCTCAAAATATAATGAGGATGGGTGAGATTAGGGAACAATAAGTAAAGGATTATGTACAAATAAGCTATATACAGGATTAATAGGAAATAATTAAAAGAGGGAAAGCACTAGAATTAAGAAGGATTGGGGAGCACTTCCTGGAGAAGGTGGGATTTTAGCTGGAATTTGAAGGAAGTCAAGAAGCAGAGATGAGGAAGGAGAGCATTTCAGGCATGGGGAAGTGGAAAATGCCCAGAGTCAGGAGATGGAGCACGTTTTTCAAGGAACATTATGGAAACTAGTGTTATTGGATCGCAGAGTCTAAAGTGGTTTTAGTGGTGGTGGGGCTGGGGACCAGTGTAAGGTTTAAGAGAACCATAGATTTAGGGGCAGGGTGGACAAAAGATAAATAAGAAAAGATGTTTAAGCATAATTTGTGGAAAGATTAAAATGCAGAGCATGAACAAAGGAAGGCATCATGGTAAATTCATGAGATGTTGGCACCTAAATTGTAACTTCAAGGGAGATAAAGGTTTTGAAAGATAGAGATAAGTAGGGAATGTACTCCATGCACAAATAATAGTTTGGGTATTTGTTTAGAAGTAAGACATGGATTGACAAATCTAGGCATCACCTGGTATCCTATTTGACTAGAATAAAAAAATACATAACAGGAGTAATGGGAATTAAGGATGGAAAGGCACACTGGAAGCAGATTAGGAAGGAACTTCAATACCAGTTAAGGAGTTTGTATTTTATCCTAGAGAAAACAGACACTAAAAGAGATGAGTAAAAATGACTATTTCTGGGAATTTGGCATTGAAAGTGAGTAGAGATACAGGATTATAACTTAAGGGGATGGTATGTGTATCAACAGAGTAGAAGGGAGAGAAAAAAGCATGTCAGCAACTGACCTAGATAGAGTGGGCCATGAGAGGTATTTCCTGTCATATGACTAGCAAAGAGCTACTTGGTCCCAGGTGGGAGTTACAGAACCAAAAAGTTTAAATCCTCCAAGGCACAGTAAGGCCAGTTCCCATTCTGGGGGAAACTATAAAACTACCACGAATTCTGGGAAGGCTAGATGAATTGCTTCTCCCACGTTTCAGAGAGAGTGTGATTAATAGAGAACTTAGACAAGCATTTGTGTGTGGTGGTGGTGGGATATGACTGAGCATTTCAATGTCAAGGATTTCCCTGTTTACCTTAAATGTCTTTAGTGAATGATTTCATTGTGAAACTGATGTGGTTTGTAAAAGACTGGATAGGAGATTTCACAAGAGGATTGAATATCTGCTGGTCCAAACAGTTTCCCGAACTGGGGAAGTAGTAGGAAAACCCTGAGGCATGTGGGATGCCTAAATTATTTGGAGAAACCCAGGTTTGTAGAAACTGCTGAACCCCAAAAATCAGAAGATGGGTAGCTGTGTTATCCTAGGCACATCATTTAATCTCTTGGTTCCCTCCCTCAGTTTCCTCATCTGTAAAATGAGGCAGTTGGACTACATGGTCTCTGAGGTCCATTCTAGTTTTAAATCTTAGGATCAGGAATGAAGGAAATTTATTAACAATTGAACAAATAATTTGAGGAGGTAAAATAGGAGAGAGGAGAAAAGAATAGGGTGTGGGATAGGGTTTTTTGTCTTCTCTTTTCAAAAAGACTGGTAACATCACTATGGATGATGGCTAATATTTTGACTTGCACATGAATTGGATTTAAATGAGGCAGGTGTGTAAAGTGTGCCTCTCTCTCTCTCTCTTCTAGAGCCATCAAAGTCCAGTGGCAGGAGAGAAGTCAAGATGACTGGCAATGGCTTGGAATGTAGAGGATGACCTTGGCTTCTTTGATGTCTGACCAAGTTCTAAGGGTACCATGCAGTGCTCAGTTCAGCCACCTCCATGGCTATTGGAATAAATAGTTCTCATCTGCCTCTTCTGCTGATGAAGGTCTGAACTAGATGGGAAGGACTGAACTAGATAGGAGTGAAAGTGCAAGGTAAGGGGACACATGTCTTTACTTCATCAGTGTCTCTTTGTAGTGATTTGAGTCATATGACAGGGAAGGTACCTATTGATAACATTTTTTTAAATTAGGGAAGAACACTGTTGGAGTGCTCAGGAAGTCATTCAGTGAAGGACATTCACACCAGGAAGGATATGGCAAGCAGACATGTCAGCCTTCTGTTCCCTTTCATCACAATCTTTGAGGGAGGCTGGTACCAGCACAGGGAGAGCTGATGGCAATGGTAACCCAAAGGACTGAGTCATGAAAATAGTCTATTATTCCTAGGTAGCAATCAGCACTCGCTTCTATCATGCTGTAAGGTTTGCAAGGCACTTTGCATATATTAACTCACTTGATCCTCATAACAACCTGGGAGGTAGGTGCTATTAATATCCCTATTTTAAAGATGACGATACTGAGTCCAAGAAAGGATAAGACACTTGGCCAGAATTAGACACTTTCTGAGGCAGCTATTTGAACTCAGGTCTTTCTGACTTCAAGTCCCCCAGTCTATCCGCTACCCCACCTAGATGCCTCCATCATCACATTCTCAGGAGCCAGCGTTGTGGATGGGGCAGTAGGTGGAAAAAGTGGTGTCCATGTCAGCAATGAGTCCTTACTCCTCAGAAGCAGTAGCGCTTTGCCTACCTGATTGATGAAGGACTGAATAGATGCTGACCTCTCAGATAGTAATGACAGGTAACACTCAGCGTTATAGGGGGAAGTAAATACAGACAGGAGCACCATGTTGCATACAGGCTCCCTCTACCTATTCCTATGAGCACTGGAGACTGGGGCCATTAACAAATCAGTGACTATGGTGATTGAAGTATTGCACTATACAATATTCGTAGACTTATTGCGATACTCAGGTACAAGTTAAATCTTGGAGAAAGAAGTGTTTTCTTTGCTTTTCATTACATAATATTAATTTATAGGCCTACAATTTTCTCTGAATTCCCAGTTGGCTATTATTTGAAAACCTCATGTTGAACTCTAAATTGTAGTACCAGTGGCAGTCCTAATTATTTGAGCATGAAATATGGGCTCCACTTATATCAGCAAAAATCTTCTGGCTACAGAATGATCGTTTTCCAAGTCTAACATATACTCAAGTCTCACAAAGCTCATGGATCCTTTTGTGTTAATGTATCTTCATGAATAAAATGAGAAGTCAGTTTTATAAACCCAAGGGACATAGAGAAACATGATGAGATAGTGGATAGAATGTTGATCTAGGAAGCCAGGAAGGTCTGGGCTCAAATCCTGCTTCCGACATTCACAAGCTGTGTTGCCCTGGGTAAGAACCTTCACTTGTTTCCAGTCTGTAATAGGAGTGGGTCTAGATGGACTCTGAGGTCCATTCTTGCTCTAGAAAGAATTGAGAATCATATGAGCTAAAAGATGCCTAAACCAGGCATGTAGTTCTCTGTGATCTTGTGTATTCTGTCAATTTGTGTTAGTGTCTCTCTATTCTCGTACTGAAGAGCTTTCCTCTCTAAGGTATCCAGACTCCTGATGCAGTAGGCACATCACCACATTTTGATTGAATGGAGGAATGAGAAGCTAAAATCTGGTTACTAAACTGATGTAAGCCACTTCAAATGATTACTGAGCAGTTGTGACATCTTCTACCGTGAGAGAAGAGACTGTTTTTTAGCAGTTTTGCATACCCTTCTGTACCCTTAGTGCTTAGCATACTGTCTGCCTGGCACACAGTAGGTGCTCAATAAATGTTTCTTTATTATCAGATCTATTTTTTTAAAGAACTTTCGTATTCAGGACAAGTCTCACAATCTATACCTAGGATAAGTGATACAAAAAGGACACAACCAGTGGAGAGGTCATGAAGATGGGAAACACTACCCTATTGTGGAGATACATTGTTTTTCAGTTGTATCCAACTCTTCATAATTCCATTTAGGTTTTTCTTGGTAAAGACATTAGAGTAGTTTGCCATTTCCTTCTCCAGCTCATTTTACAGATGAGGAAACTGAGGCAAATAGGGTTAAGTGGCTTGCTCAGTGTCTAAGGCCAGATTTGAACTTGGGTCTTCCTGACTCCAGGCATACACTCTATCCATCCTGACACCTAACTGGCCTTGGAGAACATGAAGCTTGAGATATTCTAGGAAGGCCATTGCTGGGGAGGTCTCTAATATTATCAAAGTAGGGAGGAGGATAGACCAGAGGAAGAGTCCATTTCAACCTGTCATCTTGTAGACTCCTCTTTTAAGTAATTTTTCCTTCTAAGTAGTTGCTAAATTCTGCTGTTGCCATCCTGCTGAAGGCTTGACTATGCTGCCAACACCCTTCAAATTCAATTCCCTGGAGAAAAGCCCCAGTTGCCCTGCCCTAGTTGTAGCTCTGGGCACAGTGATTTAAGCTACTTCTCCACATTTCTAATTTGAGACTACAAAAAGAACAAAATAGATCCAAATATAGAGGGGAAAGTCTTTTAAAGCAAGCAAGCTTACAGTGAATAACCTCAAAGAAACCTCTAAGCAGTGTCACACTTTTAGCTTGTGACTCTCAGGCTATATCTGAATGCAGTCAGCATCTTTTCTTGGCTCTTGGCTCTTTTTTGCCTTTCCCACCCCAACAGTGGCTCTTTGCCACTGGGCTCAGTCCTTAACCCAGTGCCCAGCTCCTAGGATCACAGAATTGAGAGCAGAAGGGAGCCATAAAGATTATCTAGCAGGTGCTTAGAAAATGTTTATTGAATTTCCTTTGGCCTTATAAACAGCAATTG
This sequence comes from Potorous gilbertii, assembly GCA_028658325.1. Lineage (NCBI taxonomy): Eukaryota > Metazoa > Chordata > Mammalia > Diprotodontia > Potoroidae > Potorous > Potorous gilbertii. Next base: position 4,367 of record JAQQSK010009471.1, on the reverse strand, counting down.
TTTGTTGCTTTTTTCTTTTCTTTTTATCCACCAGGCTCAACATGCCTTTTCCTAGAAAGAACAGAGAGTTCTTTTATAGGCATTAGGATTACAAATCAAGCTGCCAACCCCCACCACAGACCCTGGAGGGAATAAGTTGTTCCCATTCTAAATTATGAGAAGTCATAGATTACATGATGTCAGAACTGAGAAGACAAACTTAAACTGACTCCCTCATTTGACAGATGAGGAAACTGAGGCCAGGATGCCTCATTGTTCTTCATACCCTCAAAATATTGTCAAATCTTTACCCTTACCCCATCCTACTTCATGTCAGCTTATTCCAACCACTGTCCTATTTTTCTCTATTAGAATATTAGAGTGCAACTATGCAAATAAGTTGGATCAAAAGGGAGGCTGGGGAGAAGCAAGTTGCTTGTCATTTTCCGAAGAAGCCATTGCTTAAAATCTAAGCCTTTGTATTTTGCTTAGTCAACTTCAGTCAGAAATTATTTTCTTGTTTTAATTTCTATTTTTACTGTGAACTTAACAACCTTTGACAAGCACAAGCATTTTGAAAATGCTTTTTAAATATTTTCCCTGGGAACTGAACAAGTTTTCCCACTCTCCCAATGTTTCAAGTGACCACATCAAAGTGCCACATAAATCTCTTTTTGATCCTATGGATGATTCTGTCCTTGGACTTTTCATGGCAAAGGTATGGGAGTAGTTTGCCATTTCCTTCTCCAATGGATTAAGGAAAAGAGAGATTAAATAACTTGCCCAGGGCCTCATAGCTAAGAAGTGTCTGAGGTTGGATTTGAATTTAGATCTTTCTGACTCCAAGACAACTGGATGACCAGAGGATAGAGCACTAGGCCTGTGTCTGTTGTTGTCTAAGGCCAGATTTGAATTCAGGAAGATGAGTATCCTTGACTTCAGGTCCAGCACTCTATCCATTGTGCCAACTAGCAGCTCTGTTTTAAATGATTTGGCATGAGTTCTTGAGATTTTAAAACATTATTCTACTATTTATCATGAAATCATATGCCACTTTGATATTGTTTCTTTGGTAAATGGTCCATTTTCCAAATCTAGTACATGGGCTTTCAGTGTGGTTTAAATCCAGTGAGCTCCCAGACCAATGAAGTGTGTTTATTACAATTTCTTGGTGATAAATACTTAGTAGTTGTGTGACCCTGGGTAAATCACTTAACTCTGTCTCATTTGTAAAATGAACTGGAGAAAGAAATGGCAAAATACTCCAGTATCTTTGCCAAGAAAATCCCTAAAACTGGTCATGATGAGTAGAACATAACTAAAAATGACTCAACAACAACATCGACAACGTGCCAGTCTTCTACTAAGCACTGGGGATACAAAAAAAAAAAAGCAAAGACAATCTCTGCCCCCAAGGAACTCACAATCTAATGGGGGAGGCAACAAGCAAATAAATTCATAAAGACAAGCTATATACAGGATAAATAAATAATTATAAGACACAAAGCACTAGAAAAGATGGCATTTTAGTTGAAATTTGAAGGAAACCAAGGAAGTCAGGAGACTGAAATGAGGAGGGAGAGTGTTCTCGGCATGGGAGACAGTCAGAAAAAAATATCCAGGGCCAAAAGACGGAATGTCTGATTTGTGGAATAGCAAAGCAACTAGTGCCATTAGATAGAAGGGTATATTGTGGGGAGTAAGGTATAAGAAGATGGGAAAGGTGGCAGGGGTTAGAAGTAGCAGATAATGAAGACTTTCAACACCGAACAGAAGGTTTTGTGTTTGATTCTTCAGGGGTTAGGAAGCTACTGGAGTTGTTGAACAGGGGAGTTACATGGGACAAGGAAGATTGAGAGAAGGCAATTGGATTTGGCAATGAAGAGATTGATGGTAGCTTTGGCAAGGGCAATTTCCATGGAATGATGAGGTCTTCTGAGAGGTGAGACAGAGAGTGAGAGGATAGCAAAATGTAACATTCATTTTTGTTAGAAAAACTAGAAGTCACAGGAATAAATGTAACTTTCTTTAAAACAAGAAGTGGTAACTATTCAAAACCAAGAGTAAGCATTGTCTACAATGGGAATAAACTAGAAACCTTTGAATAAGATCAAGGTTGATACAAGAATACCCATTACCAACCTTGTTATTCAATATTGTATTGACAATACTAACTATAACAATAAGACAAGAAAAAGAAATTGAATGGTAATTCAAGGATTGGTAATGAGGAAACAAATTCTCACCTTTTATATATGATAAAATGGTTTACTTAAAGAATTCTAGGGAGTCAACTAAAAAACAAAAACCCTAATGAAAATAATGAACAACTTCAGCAAAGTTGAAGGATTTAAACTTCACTTGTACAAATAATCAACATTTCTGTATTTTACCAACAGGAAGGAGTAAAAAGAGAGATTCCATTAAAGTAACACTGGACAATATAAAACATTTAAGGGTCTGCCTTCCAAGAAATGCACAGCAACTATATGAACACAATTACAAAACACTCTTCACACAGATAGATCTAAATATTTGGAAAAATATTAATTGTTCATAGGTAGACCAAGCTGATATAATAAAATGACAATACTACTTAAATTAATTTATTCAGTGTCATATCAATTTATTACCAAAGGGTTACTTTATAAAGGTATAAAAATTAAGAAGATGCACCCGGGGCAACAAAAGTTCAAGAACATCAAGGGATTCAATGAAAAAATGTGAAGAAAGGAGGCCTAGAAATATCAAATCTCAAACAGTATTGCAAAGCTGTAATTGTCAAAATAGTTTCATGCTGCATAAGAAGTAAAGAGCTTGATTAGTGAAATAGATTACACAAAATACAAAAGCAAATGAGCATTGTATACTAGTAGTCTTTAAACTCAAAGATCCCAACCCTTGAAGTAAGGGCTCACTATTTGATAAAAACTACTGTGAAAACTAGAAAATAATCTGACAGAAAGTAGGCATTGACCAGTATTTCACACCATATACCAAGACAAGCTCAAAATGGGCATATGATTTATGTATGATCACAAGATCTGAGATTTAATAGCATCACAACCATCTGATCCAACTTTCTCCTTTTGTAGATAGAGATAAAGGAAGGTCATGACTTTGCTAAGGTCACATAGGCAGTACATGTTAAAGGCAGGATTGGAATGCAGGTCCTCTGCCTCAATAGCTAGTGTCTTTTTCACTCTGCCATGCTTAACCCTTCAATGAATGATGAATGTATGATCTCCAAGTAAGGTAAGAAAAAATACATTGAGTTTGAACATAGCCCTCAGTCAGAAATTATTGAGATGAGACATAAAATGAACTGCTTTCCAATATAATATTTCTAACAAGCTTTCTAAGATTATGTATTACAGATGAGCTACCCCTCTGTGCCAGTAGAAGGAATTTCTATACTGGGAATTCCCTATAGCTGTAAAATCATGGGTTTGTATGAATTTTTTAAAAAATCCTTGTATGAGAGGCATGATATGACCATATCACTGAGCCCTCAAAAAGTCTCTGAAACCTTCATTTTTTTTGAAGCCAAGTTTCGCTTATTCTTTAAAAACCACAACTTGTTTTGGCCAGGAAAGTCCCAGGTTTGGTCAGAGTCCAGGATTAAAATTTTTGTGGAGGAGAAAGTTTGTAGCAACTTTCCCAAGCTGTTTGTAAATTATAGGACCTTGAAAAATGTATGTTTTAGGTTTTTTCTCTTTGTATTTCTTGTTTTTTCTACCCATTACTCAAAGGAGGTTGATCTCTTACAGGGTCAAATATCTTATGCATTTAGTTTTTCTTGGTAGATTGCTAAAGATAAATATATAGTTCTAGATAACTGAATCAGTATCAGACTTTGTAAAATAACACAAATGCAATCTTAGGCAGTTTTTTTCAAAATGACCTAGTCCAGAAAGAGAATATTGGTGGGCTTCAGTCTGCCAAAAGTTAGGTTTGAAGCAAATCTGTAAGAATCCTTTATATCAACTTCACTATAAAGAAGTTCATGACTGACCAAAGCATAAGACTAAATTACCTTAAAGGTCGTGCAGTTGTTGTACAAAAATATTTATAGCAGCTCTTTTTGTGGTGGCCAAGAACTAGAAATCAAGGGGATGCCCATCAACTGGGGAATGGCTGAACAAATTGTGGTATATGAACGTAATGGAATACTATTGTGCTGTAAGAAATGATGAGCAGCAGACATCAGAGAAACCTAGAAGGACTTACATGAACTGATACTGAGTGAAGTGAGCAGAGCCAGGAGAACATTATACACAGTAACAGCCACAGTGTGTGAGGACTGTTTTTGATAGACTTAGCCCTTCACAGCAATGCAAGGACCTAAAAGCTGTGAAGGGCTTTGTGGAAAGGACCTTTCCAAAGGA